>VJMY01000315.1:0-84702 GCA_009869795.1 Neelides sp. FZ-2019
CAGGCAAAGGGATTGTTGGTGGGGTTGGGTAGTGCGGAAGTTTGGTTTGGGGGTTTAGCCGAGTGGATGGAGGAAGGCAAAGCGAGCCGGTTGGAATTTTCTTTTTTCAAGTGACTACCAATTTTCAACCACTAACGAAAATCTTAACATTTTCCGCTCCAAACCTAACCCGCCCCTTTTATTTTGCGCTGACAAAGAGTTTTTTCATTCAAAAGTTTTTGCGTTTAAAATCGAAGTGAGTACTAGGCTTAATAAAGCTATAAAAGTTGTTTTGATGCAAAATATAAAAATATACTGATGAGTTCATGCTTGAATTACACATAAAAAGACACTGATTGTAGGAAGGATAATTTATTCTTTTAGCTTCTATTTATATATATGACTATATGATATGTAGAAAAGCTCAAATGAAGGAATGAGACAGACGGCTGTGAATTGTATGAGACTTGAAATGTGAAAGCTCTGAATTTCAAACGTCTGAATCCATTCAAATCTGAAGAGACGCTTCACACAAAATTTATATACCTAAGACCGAAACGGAATGAGTTATCTTCAAAGGAGGCCATGTAGTGACAATGCATTCGTAGTCTCCTTCATCAGATGGAAGTGCTTTGAAGATCTCGAGTGTTAAGTCTTGAAGGAGACGAATTCGGTCGTCCGAAAAGATCGACACATTGGTTCCAGCAAGGATGTTACTCCTATGTCTCCAGTAGATCTGCGCCTCTCCTAAGAATAATTCAATTTCAACTCCTTAACTTTTTGTATTCATGAGCACACTGCCGGAAAATGTGCTCTTTTAATTAACTTTAACTTAATATATTTCAAGACTTAGAGGAAGACAATCAAAAGTCTCTAATAGTTCAACTTTAAATTGCAGTGACTTATGAAGTAATGAGTTTTGATTTATCAAGAGCAATATAATGACGACACATAACATTTCATATAAAAGACAAAAAATTTTGCAATCAATTTTGATAGAAGAAATTAATCTATTTAAAAACGTGTTTAAAATGCATTATATTATTTAGTTTAAAAATTAAAAGCTCAATGTCGTTCAAACAGAAAAACCTAATTATAATTATATTCGTGTAAATGAGTAATAATTAGAATTGAACATAACTCATTCACTCTTTATTGCTCTATGTATTTGTGGAATCTCATGATTTGGCACAATCGCCCATTTCAGTTTTCTTCATGTATCTATTTGCATGTTGTTTTGTTCTAAATAGTGTATTTGTATGAAACTCTGCCATCGTTAAACTTGGCATAATTAGTTAAGTTGGATTGTTAGGATCTGGAAGTCGTATATTAACAATAACATTGTAACTCCTTAATGCCCCACAAACGAACATAAATTATCCAATTATTCTATCTTTCCGGACATCTGCTTCGAAATTGTCAGTTTTGTTAATTGAAAACTTCTATTGAATTGAAAAGTAGTGGTACTGTAATTACTTCACCGTGTTTAGCATTCACAAAGGTACATTATAAATAATTTTCATTCAAAAGACAATTTAATTTTACTCAAAATCGATACACAATTTGACTCGTGAAAACATAAACAAACGACTAGCGTTCTTTTAACATTGACTCATGTGGAAATTAAAAACTTTCTGGAATTTAATAGGAAAACTTGATTAGTAATTTCGTACTTTAATGAAATTCAAGCATATTAAATTACTTTGTACCATAATTGCTCGAGTTTCCTTTGTAAACAAAATGTGATGATCAAAACATAAGGAACTAACTAAAATACTCAACTATAAAAAATTCATTGTTCAAAATATAAATGTAAGTATGATTTGATAAGTAAAAGTGAAAGGAGTAAATCTACAGAAAACAAAACTAAAGTTTGATAAAGTTTACAAATATAAAAGTTTTATACTTTCTTTATTTCATGGTATGAAATTCAAGACATGACATGTAATGATCAATGATATTACTTAAATATTTCCAAACCAAATATTATGATTACATATGTTAATTATGTAATTGTCTTTTGCTCAATCTCATAATTTGAATACATTTATATTAAAATCAATTTAAAGATTACCTAGATTTATTATTTTGCAAGGTAAGAGAATATGATCTCCTTTCTCAACTGTGAGTCGCAGTGGAGGACTGAGTATTTGCGGTTGATATAACTCGAAACTGATGACTTCAAATTTGCTAAAATCTGACAATCAATAATTTAAAACTTTAAAATTCACAACTTAACAAATTCGCATATATTGTTAAAAATAGTTACAATTTAAAATGTTAGTGGTGTAAATACATTTTGCCTTTAATTAATATGAAGATTGGATAAGTAAAGTACCCACAATATATTTTAGTCTCCACTTCCCACCGTTCAATTCTTCAATTAAGCTTTTTACGTAGTTGGGTATAATAACTATTCTTTGAATAAGAGACAATGAGTGAAAGCTGAGATTGGGAGTATTGAAGGGATTAGAATGTCCACAATGAAATGAGAGCGTAATGTTCATCTTATAATTGAATTATAGGCCCAAGGGGTTAAAACTTAATGAAGTTTAAACTAGCCAGGAGCTGGTGAATCAAGATTGTTCTTTCTTATAGTTAATTCATTCAGCTAAGTAGGATTTTGCGGAGGGAAAGTATATGAAAGAATATTAACTCACAGTAGAAAAGAAAGAAGTACGCTCCCCAGAGACCTTTGGCCGACAAAGCAAAGAGAAGCCACTCGAATTTAGAACGTGTCATGACTGATTAAGTCCCACTCTCTGACTCCTCCAGGGATTCTTCCCAGGACACGACTCCGAAAGGTGAACACTTAAAATATTATCTATAGAGACCGAATATCCAATATTCTATCCTCAGAACTTCACAATGAACCCACAGTTCTTTACGGAACCTTTTACTGACGAGACCTGAGCCAAGAGTCTCAAAAGAAAAGAGGATTATTCTACTGACTCTCTTCCACTATGTACATATTCATAAAAAGGCTTGGCTTCGCGAACTTCGCGGAGAAAGAGATTATAGAGCTTGACTTATATATTAAAATTCTATGTATTCTTTCTCTTTCAAATAGTACTCTTGTGCTTTCTCACATATTACTTCTTATATATTCTACATATTAGATTGAGGAAGACGCACACGCCCTAGTCAGACTCTATTCTCTGAAGAATATCAAGTCAAATGCTTGTAGTGCTTGAATTATGTACATTCAGAATGGGTTCATGTGGAATTTACATGCTACATGTGGCATTTGTTTGTTTCCACATGGAAGAGATTCATATTAATGCAGAACATGCATTTGTAAGCCATTTCATATACTATTTATGATTGTATTTAAAAATTTATCTCCTTGCTATGATTCACATTAAGAAAGTAAGATGGAATAATAGAGTAAATCGTTCACACGCCCAGTCGAGTCATCTTCTTTTTCTGGAATTAAGATCATGATGGTGAGCCATTTGGTAAAATTTCCAATTGCTTTTTCGCATGTTTTCGTAGAGGATAGCTTAATTTTTTCATTTTACTAGTAACGTTTAGCATTTGAATAAAATGATCTATTTCACAAATTGCGAAGATAATGAAAATTCATAGTCTAATTATTCTTACTATTGAATTGGACAATCATAAATATACATTGCATCTGTTTAGAAAATGGATACAATCTCATTAATTTTACGTCTTTTGATTTATACACTCTGGAACACCAAAGTATGAGTATAATATATGTATCAAATCAAAGATCAAGAATGTCTTGACATAACATAAAACAGATACCGATTTCTAGAAATAAAATATCCCAATGTCTATTCTAACAGTACATTCCTATATTATAAATGGGTATGCAAATAACATATTGACGCAATGAAATATTGCATCCCTATTTTATAACGTAATGCACCTGGAGATTAAAAAATTTAATCTCCAGAACTAAAAATTAATATTAACAAAAGCTTACTACTATTAAATATTTTGATATTATTTTGATATGTGTTATTAGATTACTGATCAGAGAAGGACATATTTTAAAGGATTAGACATTAAATATTTGTATTATTATTTTTTAGTAAATATTTTAATTTTTTATCACAATTTATTCATATAATATAGTATTGTATTCCATTTTAAGATTTTATAGAATAAAATTAATTATCCTCGAATTTTTTCATCAAACATTGATTATTTTAATAAATAAAGAACAAAATTAATTTACAACAAGAGGAAAAGACACGATCTGCCTCAACTTAATTTAAAATTCATTAATTAATTAACAATCCGATCATGTCTTGGTATTGGAGGCTTAGAACATTCGCGCGACTGCAAAGTGAAGATATGGGCTTATTTTTTCTACAGGATTGATTTAATTTCCCTTTAACCTTTAAAATTTAAACACTTAAATCAATACACTCTGAAGAATTCTTGATGAATTCCTTTGCGGTAGGTTTATATTGAAACATATTGTGACTTTACACGAAGGTTTTGAAGGAAGGTTCCCTTTGGGGTCATATTGATTAATTAAAAAATTCTAACAAAAAATTACACAATCAATTAAAATAGGTCAAAACAAGTAGGAAAATTTTTTAAATATCCAATATTCGTCATTTTATATAATGAATATAAGAGGCATTTCAGTTAATAAACCACAGAGGCTTATCCTATAAAGTATATAGCTAATAAAATGTAAGTAGTATAAAGTATATATAGTTCTTTAATAGCGGAAGTGGCTGTCAGCACCTTGCACTTACAAGAAATTTTTTCATTATACCTAATAATATACAAAAGTTAAGAATATTTTTCAATTTTTATTCACAAATTGCGTATTCTTTTCTTATACAGTATATTATATTTAATATTTACTTCGTGTTGTTTGTAAGTCTGTTCAACAAGGTCAAAGGAGCCATTCGTCAAAGCGTAAATATTTGGAAGACGAAGATCAGTTCCAAATACAATCAAGCTAGTCAAATACGCTAAGCATTATAGAAGAAAATGGGAAAAGCTTGCAAGAACAATTATTCTTCTCTATACCCTTTCAACTTTTCTTGAACTTAATAAATTAACAGGCCATTGAGCTATAATTCAGCCAAGGAAGGTATAATCTGGCGAGTTGACACAATATAAATGCTAAGGAGAAGTTAACGAACACTTAAATCCATATAGCACGTACTCTCAATGCCCTTCTTTGGTTTCTCTTCGCCAAGTTCTAAGATAAAAGTCAGCTCATCCCTTTGAATTGAAGGTATAGTGTGAAAGGGCTCGTGAGGAGAAAGGGAAAGCGAGTTCGTGTAAGCGAGCGGAAGTTTGCTCAATACATACGATCTCTTCTTTTTACCATCCTCGTCGTCCATAGACAGACTTACATATATAAAATAAATATCTCTATACGATATGTGCCACCATGTACATTGTTTCTTATACAAATATATTCTGGTTACAGTGAGAGGAGCTGAGACACCCCATAAGGAAAAAAAGACAGCTGACTGAACAGTGAGCCACCAGTGAAGTTGAGAAGAAGAGAGGAAAAAAATATTCGAGAGATTCAAGGAAATGATGCGCGGGTGGCGGGGCGCATCTGTCCTATATACTCCTACTACATGTGAACCGGGGGAAATAAAGATAGAGAAGTAGGAGAGATCTGGAAGTGAGGAAGGATCTGTCCGTGTATATTCTCTCTGTGTGTTCTCGGGGGCTCTTTATGCCGGTTTCCACTACAGCCCTACTGCTGCTCCTGAAACTTGGCCAACTACACGTGCGTACTGGTAGGAGAAGTTCCATCTCCAAGTAATCCGCCACCGTTATATTCCCACACTCCCATCGAGGACGAACAGTCTCCGGAGAAAGTGGAGAAGTGAGGATTCTCCAACCCAACACCGCCAACTAGACAACTCCACTATGAAGACCCTCGGCTGCCACTCGGAGAGATGAGAGATATCTCAATATGAGACAAATTTAAACACTACTGGCTCCAACAACGCCACAATGTCTTGACTCACTCCACTTCCTCCAACTTCTCTCGACTTCAATCAACTTGGTAAGTTTTCTTCCATATCTTAATACACTCCGTCCCTCTCAACTGTCACATTTTCGTTTGAATAAATCCTTCTCGTTCCTTTGTTAGTCTATTTATTTGGTAGAATAATGTCTTTTCGGCTAAATAAAGCCTAAATAAGGTCTAATACAGAGCTATAATCTGGTTTGAAGTTAAATTCCTCAGTAGTCACGTGGGAACATGAGACAATAAAGGTGTATTTTGGAAGAGGGAAAAAATAAGAAAAACGCATCAATCCTATTTTTACATTCATCTTCCCCCAACTTCCCCTCACACTCAAAGTGCATTATCGTATGAATATCTTCTATAGACTCCTAGGCATTCAACTTGAGCTTAAAGTGGAGTTTTGAGTATACGAAGGAATTTCTCGGTCAGCGAGTAAAGAACTCGGGGCTAGAGAGCCGGAGACCGCAATTTTCTTCCCGCTTTATTGCCACTTTTTTATCATCATCTGAGTAAAGTGAGCGGATCATGTGTTTGCATGCCATGGCAAAGAGATCCCCTTTTCTTCCTCTTATATATAGACTAAACTAAATAAAAGGTATGTGTATGAGTTGGAAGTATGTATGAGCAATGCGGCGACCGTTCCCGCTTTTCACTTTGTCCAAAGGAAATGAGTTTATTTATTTAAGTATTGTAGTATAGAGTTCACAAAGGAAGAAATGCCGAAATCTCTTTGTTATCTTATCCTCCACTCTCATTTAAACCAGATTCCTCCTCGTGGGTTATAAGAATTAAATGATTAGTTTGCTCTGAGAGTCAGCACTATGAGGAAGGAACGTCGATTCGTTGATACCCTGAGAGTTGCACAGGTGTTTTTCCCTATATAAGCATTTATTTATTATTGTGAATTCGATCGCTCTCGACTACATTTCTGCACTTCTTAGTTTTATGTTCCCTCTTACTGGAAAGTAATATATTATTAACTTTGTATTTGCTGAGTCTGGCATTTCCTATTCATATGAAATTTTCGTCTCATTAATAAAACATGCTAGCTGAAGTGTGGTATGCCGAAAGAGAAGTAATTCTGCTTATTCTTGCAAACACGAATGTGCTTAACTCAATGTACGAGTTTAAAGTAAAAATACAAATATAGCATTTACATAGTGAGGACAACTAGGACCAATATGTACTTTGTAAGAAATGAATTTTGAAGTCAAGTTCTATTTCCTTTCGGATATTTTGTCGCATTGGAAGATGGCAAAGGAAATAGATTTTTGAGTTCCAAAGATTTGAATTTTCTTTTATGATATTCATGAGTAGCAGATATTGGAATATTTAGAATTATTTTTTATAAAGGTAATTTTTTGTCGCCTGACTATCTCTTGACGTTAGCTTGAGTCCAAAAGTTCATCCTCAAAGATAAAATCAATGTTCGTAGAAAATGATCATTAAATTTGTTTATAAATAGTTGGAATTCCTCAGAGAAATATTGAGTTTTAGTGTTTTCTCAGATCGTCATTTTTTAAAGTTCAGGAACAGTTTTCACAAGGTTTACTCATCTGGCAAGAATATATAATTTAAGAGAGATTCTTTTAATCTTTGATTTTCAAGAACTTTGACATTTCTTTGCTCATTCAAGTTTACTTTTAGCCTTTTGAATGCATCAGAAAGAGATCCTGCCTTTTGGAGTTGCTTATATAAATATTTTCGAGTTTTTAACAAAGTTTATGCTGACGATAACATTGGAAGCAATCGTAAAACTGGAGAAGCAATAATTTGCATTACTATTGAGGAATATTTATGGCTAAAACATTCTAGTTCGCCGAAATAGACTCATTTTTATTATTATGGCCATACATTCCATTCCATTGTAGTAGAAAATATAAATTTCGAGAGCTCTCTTCGGGAAATATCATTTTTGTGCCATTTCCCTTGCAGATGAGATTTCTTCTTTCTTTTACCTGGTGAGGGACCAACGTCGAGGAAGAAGACTTTTCCATTAAGACTCAAATCAAATTCTGGCTGAGCAATGACGAAACATTTCGAGTTTAACTGGAGAGTTCCAATTCCCGACCTCCTTCTTGAAGGATCAAGGTGCTTCCGCTGGTTGGATGTAAGTGTCACTTTACTTCAAGTTTCCCATATAATTCAGACTAATTCTTTAAATTAGAGCGAGAGGAATCCAATAAGCCCTGCCTATATTCTTCACCTAACATGCTTTTAGTCCTTTCCCTTTAATTACGTCATTGCCCATTAGAATAGATTAATAATGCCCATATTTACGATTGAATGTTAAATAGAACTTAACAAGATGTTATATAACAATAAATTAGCCTTAACAGTCTGTTAGTTAACCGATTGTTAAATGTGCAAGCACTACCAATATCATTTCCTCTGTTAAATTCCTGTTAGCTAACAAGCTGTTAAAGAGTTGCCGTCATTGCACAACTAAAGCAACTGTGGGAATTTCATTGCTTTTTCATTTTTAAACTAAATTTATTATTAAAAAATTGAGGTGAATAAAATGTAGAGAATATAATTCTCTTTCCAATCACATCAAACAAGTAAGTTGAAAGGAAGTAATTATTCGTGGAGAGGAAAGAGAAGTCAAAGTGAAAAAGCATGGGATGGGAGAGCGGGCGGAGAGCCGAGAGCCAAACCTCTCACTTGCACGGACTTCTATTTCTTCCATCACGAATAATTATTTTCTATTTACTATTAGGCTCAATTATCAAATAACATAATGTAATGCTTAATGCCATCAGATAGAGAATTAAATTCTCTACAAAATGTTCGCCTCACTATTTTAAATGGCTTTTCAATTAGGATTAAGTCTTAGAAGAAGTCAGGAATATTTATACGATTATCAGTTTCAGCAGGGCGAAATTATTTTTCCCTATCATGTTAAATAAAAAGTTACAGGTAATTGAAAATTAAAGTTTAATTTATAAGAAGGGAATGTTTTCTATATAAATGTGTTAGGGAATGTTCGTGGGTTTCAATTTAACCGTCTGTTAAGGATTTAACAGAGGGCCAGGGGTCCTGTTAAATTTAACAGGGCCTGCCTGTTAGGGAACTTTAACCGATTGTTAGTCTAACATTCGGTAGGTAAGAAGAAATTTTCACTAACATCTTGTTAAGTTGACTTAACAGCTTGTTAAAAGTTAACATGCAATAGTAAATAGGGCATAAAAAATTAAGTGGATTCGTTACTCATCAAATAATTACTTCTTTATTACTATAATCTCTTGTAGGATTCACCCGGAGGAGAACCAGACTACGAGATTATACTCAAAGTAGACGAATATGGTTTTTTTCTAAACTGGAAAAATGAGTCTCGGGTAATTCAAATTTCATCCTTTTTCCTTATGCTTGTCATTGCAGCTAAAGAGCGAAATTCCGCTAGAATTTAATATTAAGATCTAGTTAAATTCTTTTACAGTACTACACGAATGAATTTTGAATATAAAATTTCATGTTTTCTGCATTAAGCACATTATTCTACATTCGTGAAAAGTAGGTTAACTATGTGTCTACTTACTTATGAAGTTTTAGTTTTTGAGAGTTGATTTTAAAAACCTTCAAAGTAATCATGATTTTCAAATGTCATATGTCAAACAAAGTGTCGACTTTGCTCGTTTTTCTCAAACTTTTCCTTTCGAATATTGGGGTGTTCATTAAGTGGTGAGATTTCACATGAATGAGTAGCTCCCTAATACCCTCCTTAAAAAAGCTCTGTCTTTGAGTTGAAGAATGCTTTCTCTTCTGCTTTCACTTCGTCGTCATTTGAAAACCTCCTTACTGAGGTTTCGTTTTAAGGACCCAAACAAAAAATAATCACTTATTAACCAATGTTGATAACAAATTATTGAAGAGAATAGCATGATTGACTTGAAGAATTATGGTATCATTACCATTAAAATTTCAGATTCGTAAGTTTACTCATTCATGTGAAATCTCATCACTTAATGAACACCCCAATATTACACTGCAAAACTATGTATGAAGGCACAACTATATATGATCTTTTTATACGAAACACTATCTTATGTATATAATTAAATTCTCCGGTTAGGTAAATTCAAGAATAAACATTTTATTTTATGTAAATCCTATACCTTCGAATATTTTTCTTTAATTATGAGTACCAAATTTTAGAGATAGACATGATTCATTTTATATTTATTTAAATAAGGATGCCGAGGTGTTGGATCTATGCCACGTTAATGATATCAGAAGAGGAGGAACCCCAAAGGTAAAGTATTTTTTAAACTATGTAAATTTGATTCTAGTCGTTTCATCGTTACTCAGTCCTAATAGAATTAAAATATTCATGGGCCTTTAATATGCTCCACAGTCTTATAAATGAAGTAAATGGTTGGTCAGAATAATATTCTCTGGAAATGAAATAATAGGACCGCGGGTTGCTGAGTCAATTAATAGGCAAGCATGGAGATGGATTGGAAGAGAAGTCCATAACAGTCTGTTGGGGAACTGATCTCGTAAATATTAACTACATCCACATAGTCTTCTCTGATCCCGAAATGGCAAAGGTATTATTTAATAATACTATATAGTCTAATCTCCTTTTCATTACTCCCAATTACTTTCCGAGAACAGCTACAACTGTAATTACTCCTCACAGTATTATTGACATTACGAGAGGGAAAACGACGAGTCGCCGGAAAAACTCATTTCAACCTAAACAAACATCATTTTACTGATAACTTTCACGAAACACAAACTGATGAGAGAAGTATCTATAAATGAATGTATTTGATCAAAGCCCAAGGGAATTTGTCAGCGTAGTAGGAAGATATACCCGAGTTTATCAATTTACATTTTATCGTTGACTTAAGAGTAATGTCGTTGTTTATTACCCCTCCACTGATCTTTAATTACAATTACATCGTTAGAAACTAATATTTTTTCTATAGCCAGCACAAAATGTATATAAAAATCCTGTAAATATTCTAAATTTCAATTACCTGACACTCTTAAAGAAAATCGTATTTTTGACTAAAACTTAAGCGCTGATTTCATTATATTATTTATCAATCGCCGTATTTGATAAGTTATTCAAATAAGCACCAGAGAGAACAGAAACCGCGGATTTGGAAACATTTACCATTCATTTCCTCAATGTTCATTTCAACCAATTAATTTAATTATTGCGAACGGGGGATGTGAAAATTTTATATGGTCAACACAGGGCTGGTTAGAAGGACTAAGAAGTATAACTCATAATGTCAAGGCCTACAATATCTGTCCAACCGTATCACTGTTGAAACAGTAAGTACAAGTCCACTCCATCCTGTTCCATACTTTATTACGTTTATTTTTTAGGACATTTTTGCAGTATGGTTCCTTTCCTCAATTTCATTATTAAAATTTATTTTCTTAATATTCTATATGATTTACTTAGTTAGTTGGCCAAAAGGGCAGAGGATCAACTTTCAAAATTAAAGTGATCAAAAGCATGAGTATAAAGTTTTATAATCACTTTTCAATTTAATTTTCTCTCCATTTAATTTTCTCTACTTGGTATATTGCTACTTCATGAGCCAAATGCCAAAGGATCAAAATTTTCAAATTATTTTGATTGCACGATTTTCATTAAGAACTGTCACTGTCGTAAGTGTTCTGAATTTCATCCAACGTCCTGTAGCCCTTTTATCCATATGGTTTATATGATACTATAGTATATATACACCTTTTAGCTCTTAGCTCTGTAGTTAGAAGTAGAGCTTTTGTGAGTAATTTAAATTTTAAAGAAGATGAACCCAAAGATTTGAGAGAAAGTTAGTTAATAATGTTCCTCATTTTGATTGAGTCTTGTAGCTTGAAGATCTTTAAGAGTTCAGAGCATTCTTTAAAGAAGGCTTAAGTAGTCTACTGCTATATAGCTCGTAGGCTATTACTCGTATTACAAGAAAGGCTCAATAAATTATTTGAGAGTCGCGGTAAGCATATTGAGAAAAGAGCTCTTGAGAGACTTTGATTTCATTTGCAAGTTTTGGGAGAAAGGAAGGAAAACGCCGCATGAGTTCACCCGTCCTTTCGTCATGACTTATTTCACTTCCCCTTTTCTATTTATTTAGGCCTGGCAGGTTGGCTTGCGCTCGCTAACTCATAATAATAAGATGAATAATGTTTGTCCAATCACCAGTCTTACAAAGCGGTATGTCATTTTATTTTTTATTATTTTTTAAAATCAAATATCGTCGCACAAACAATGTGTACAAACTCTTTTGTATATGTGACTCGATTCACATGATCTTAGAAAGATCTTTCTTTCTCAACTTTGGCAAAGGAAAATATTAACCACAATAAAAAAACTCATTTCTGCACTTCAGTATGTATTTGTTGTGGAACTAGTGTTCTAAATTGATGTGTTTTTGAGGGCGTGTTATCAACCTCTATTTATTTTCATTTGGTAGAGGTAATAATAATTAATCATTAAATTTACATTAATCTTATAACTGAAGATATTTTAGATAAATACATACAGATTAAATTAAGACGACTAATGACATGTAATAATAAAGATGTTTTGTGCTTTGCATGAAGAAATTTTAATGCTATTGATTTATGCCATTAGAAAGTTTGAGAGCTATGTTATTTTAAATGTAGAAACCTAATCAAATACATAGCTAATTTACTGTGGCTAATCCATTAGCTTTACATTAAATAAATAATAATGCCCAAAAGCTTCTTAATCAAGTTAATTAGTTTTTGAATATTACTTATAATCACTCATAATTGCTTTAGATTGCTACCTTATTGTTAACCTTATGGTAAACTAAAAAGAAACAGTATATGTTATTAATGTTATTGATACTTATACCCAATAGTATTATTTGCTTTCCTACAGAGTTTCTGTTTTAAAGTTAATAAAATATTTATTTATATGTCGCTTTCATTATCATATGGAATATGTTTATGTAAATGATCACTTTACTTGGCTTATAAATTATTTAATTTCTAAAAACCCTTCACTTTGACTAATAATTTAACTTTTTTTTCTCGGAAGCTTTCTTGTTTTGTCATTTAATTGAATATATATGACATAACCAATTATTTAATTGAAACTCATTCGTAAATGATCTTTATGTTGTAGTGCGTTTATTTGATTTTTTATAATTTACTAATATTACACATGAAACTTTATGTTTTCAAATAAATGACATTTTGTGGATTATCAAAACTTTTGCACATGAAATAAGTAAAAAAATAATTACTTGATGATCTAGTTGGATGAGAAATTCTTTGAGCGTGGACCCAAGTGGGATGGTCCCTATGAAAGTTATTGCTCGTACTTTTGCATCAGGGAAAACAGAAAAGTTTGTGTACCAATGTATGGCTGAGCTCGGGTTTCCCAGTGAGGTAAGAAAAAAGTCGGATTCATTCCTCTCAACTTGTCACTTCACTTATCAATTTCCTTTCTCCCCATTCTATCAAAAATAAGTTTAGACATGTTTAAGTAACAAATACATTATACCGCTATATTACATTCTTTTCAGGAAACTTTCCTTTGAGCTAAAAATTTATTTTGTACACTATTCAACTAGTGAACGACTTTCTTTTGAGATTTTTTCTTCAGACTTTTCATGTCTCTTTTTATCACAACATTCCCTTCCTTGAATTTTTCAGGATTGTGAACCAAGACCTTTGACAAATATTTTTAATATTACTCTATTTGGGAAGAAACTTTAGTTCGTGCACTCGAACATAACTGTTGTTATACATAGCCGTAATGTACATACACAAATACAACGTACTTTCACATATCTTCTGCATCGTTTGTCTAACTACACCGTGGACATTTTTAAACTCAAATTCTTTACAAGTGTACAAAAGAAAATGCTTTCACATCCAGATAATGTTTATCTCCTTTAAAAACTTCCAGATTAACGCATCGATTCATCCTCAAGATTTTCCTTTAGAAAAATTCGTCGCTTTGTATCATCTCATTTGTCCTAGAAATGATATCGAAGAGCTTTTTCTTTACATGTAAGTTCAGTTCTCATCGTTAAAACCAGTTTAAACTATAGTTATGATAATAGTATAATCGATCGTCAATGTTTGCCATATAATGTCATTTTATATTAGGTAGAATTGACAATTTAATAATACAAATTTGTATGTGTAACTCGATATTTTGGCGAATGTTTCATTGTACAATTCATGATAAACTTGTTCAGTTCCTTGTTTGTTGTTCCGTCATTTTGTTTTATTCGCCTAATATGTAACTCTCACTCTTTATCTGAACAGAACAAAGGGGAAACAGGAAATGGAAGTCTCGCAGTTTGTCACATTCCTCAACGACAAACAACGCGACCCGCGGCTGAACGAAATTCTTTATCCCCTCTACAATGACCGAAGGGCCTCTGAAATCATCCAAGACTATGAGATCAATGAGGAGCTGAAGAAGCAGAACAAGCTTAGCAAAGATGGCCTCGTCCGCTACCTGATGTCTGATGAAAACGCCCCTGTCTTCCTGGACCGACTTGACATTTATATGGATATGGACCAACCCTTGTCCCATTACTACATCAACTCATCCCACAACACGTACCTTTCCGGGAGGCAATTCGGTGGAAAAAGCAGCGTGGAGATGTATCGACAAACTCTTTTGAGCGGCTGCAGGCGAGTATTATTATTTAAATAAATTAACTCCGAGGTTGGAGGAGCAGAGCGAGCGATAGATCATTCGCCCCTCCATTGCATCTGCTTTCCTTTCTCACCATCTCGGACTCTCTTAATCCCACGCTTTTTCTTCGCCTCTCAACCTCATAACTCACCTTTTAATGTTCGCAACCCAAATCTCACACGTCCTTTCACCTCACACCTCCTTCCTTTAAATATAGATGCATCGAGCTGGACTGTTGGGACGGAAAAGGAGAAGACGAAGAACCAATCATAACGCATGGGAAAGCCATGTGTACTGACATTCTATTTAAGGTGAGCACACGTCAATGTCCTTTGATCTTAAGATGTTAGGAACACAGGAAAATGGATTAGAATCTTGTCTACGTTTGAGAATCACTTTTAATTTCCCTCTACAATATAAACTTTACATGCATGAGAATATTTAATTATTTAAGAATTATTTACATAAGGGATTGATTTGAATTGAAACAGTATGTTAAACACTTTTGTAGTTATTGACCAACGGAAAGAAATTGTACACCTTTCTATTTAATTTATGAAAAGCTAGTGAACATTAGAAAGTCAAAAGCAACTCATCAGTTATGTTGTATAAGGAGAAAGAGCGACCACTTTTGTATGAAGTGACACACTTATGCTCATTGCTTTCACTTTATTTGATTCTCATTCAATCATTGAAAGTTTTCATCTCAACGAGCTTTGTTTGTATGAAGAGATAACTCATATTCAGCTCAAAAGCTTGGCAAAGGAATGGAGGAAATGGAACAGTTGAGAATGAATCTAATATTTATTACAGGCCAATCGATTTTCCACAATAGAGGAATGACAGGACCGATTATAACACTTACAAATATATGAGTATATAGATCCTTGGTTTATAATATATATCTCTGCAGCTACATTTTTTCGAAATGAAATCGATCTACGTGAAAAATGGCTGTTGAGTAACGGCTCGAGATGAATTTATCTTCAATTGAGAAAAATTCACTCCTGCTATTACCAGTCCTTTTGTCATTTTCATTGTTATTTTGATAAATAATGCTTGCATGCAAAAAAATATTTATACCATGTATTTCTTATTGAAATCTTATTCGCGGTTTTATAACATAGTTGAATAACTATGTAGTAAAAGGCACGAACTTCCAAAGGTTTTAGTAAGAAGCTTAACTAACTTTTAAATATGTATTGTAAGTATGTAAAATAAGTATCAAATTAAGAAAATATTAAGAATACGAGTTTAATACATGTAATGGCTTGAGAGCATTGTCGCACATCTTGTAAATACGCTCTGAATAATAAAGTTTCTTGTGAGGTATTTAAATGAAAAGAAATTCCAAGGAATTGAATTAAAAGTAAATGTTAAAGTTCACATTAGTTAAAAGGTCGCTCGAACAATCTTTGTTCTCATTATAGGATGTAATTTACGCGATCCGAGATACGGCTTTTGTAACTTCTGAGTGGCCTGTGATCTTGTCTTTCGAAAATCATTGCTGTAAAGCACAGCAGTACAAACTGGCCAAATATTGTGATGAAATTCTTGGGGACCTTCTTCTCAAAGAGCCACTTCCAGAGTGCCAGGTAAGTTGGAAAAACCTCTCATTCTTAATTATTCTCCCCTTTATTGCTCTTTACACTAAAAGGGCATATGTGTTTAGTGTGTGCTAAACTTGTTTGTAATTTTCTTAGTTGGATCCAGGAGTTCCTCTGCCTTGTCCGACGCAATTGAAATATAAGATCATTATAAAGAATAAGCGACTCAAACCGGAAGTCGAGAAGTTGGAGTTGGAACTTTTCAAGAAGGGCCAATTTGTGATAACTGACGATGAAGTGAAAGAAGATGCATCAGCAGCTGACGCTCAGCCTCCTGAGGAGAAAAAGGTCCGCAATCACTATGAAAGTTTTTTTAGGCCGTTTGGAGTTGCGAGAACTTTCTTTTTCATCAGTCGAAATGGCTTCTCTCACCTAATTCATTCATTTAATCTACAAATTACATCTAGGGCCTTTACCTATTTTCATCCATTCTTAGGAGGAGCTGGTGTTGGCAGTATGTCCGGATCCAGCCCTAATCGTTCCAACCCTTCCCTACACTGGATCAACACTTAATGTTCATCCTTGGCTCTCTTCAATGGTTAATTACACCACACCGATCAAATTCCTGGGTTTTGATTATGCCGAGCGTAAGGAATTTTAAACTCTTTAATTAATTACTCACTTCTTAATTCTCCTTTGTTTTGGGAAATGACTTTTTGAAATATATAAGTTCATAAATCTTACGAGCTTATAAATCATCCAAAGTTCAGATTAGTTCATAAATATAAAATCATAGGTAGGCTTTTGCACAAAACTAAAACTGATTAAAATTAATCTTATAGAAAAGAACATGCATTCTCATATGTCGTCTTTTCCTGAGAACACTGGCCTTGGGTATCTCAAATCTCAAGCGATCGAGTTTGTCAATTATAATAAACGTCAAATGAGTCGAATTTATCCCAAAGGCACCCGAGCCGACTCTTCAAATTATATGCCCCAGGTGGGAGAGAATTTCACATTCAAAACTTGAACCCTTTGATTTATAAGACATAAAATCTGGAATTTAGAAAAATTATTGACTCTGACCCCATTTATTTTAGATTTTCTGGAATGCGGGATGCCAAATGGTGTCAATGAATTTGTAAGTTTCAACACGTTTCGAAACATTCGTTAACTCTTAGCTTAACACATTTCATTTATAAATAGCCAAACCCCCGACTTACCAATGCAACTCAACCAAGGAAAATTTGAATATAATGGAAACTGCGGATATCTTCTCAAGGTACGCGCAGGTTTAAGATATATGCTCCTTAGCTCACAGTAATTAAATATTAATATTTAACTTACAGCCCGATTTTATGAGACGTCCAGACCGAACATTCGATCCTTTTGCTGAATCTCCTGTTGATGGTGTTATTGGTTCGTGCTATTATTTTTATATCAAACAATTCATATGCCAAACTTCATAATGCTTTATGGGGTAAATGGAGAAAGCGAATGGGTGTTAAATAATTTATTTGTGAATTTTATTATATGCCCACTTCAGCTGCCCAGTGTTCCGTTCAGGTGAGTTGTGAAGTTCAATAATGAACTTCTAGTATTTTTATGAATCTATAAAAATCACTTTTATTCCTGGTCATTGAACGAACGAGGAAGTCGTAGAATGGGAATCGTGTAATGGTATTGCTTTTCACAAATGAACTTCATGTTTTCCCCTCATGTGCGCCTTCAGGTGATTGCCGGCCAGTTCTTATCGGATAGGAAAGTTGGAACTTACGTTGAAGTTGACATGTACGGCCTCCCAACTGATACAATCCGAAAGGAATTTCGCACTAAAATGATTCCAGCCAACGGTCTTAATCCTATCTACAATGAAGACCCATTTCTCTTTCGGAAAGTGAGCTCGCCTCTCAAAATCCCATATCTATTCATAAGAATTATCTTAAAAACACAAGAAGGCTTCTTCGCAAAATTTCATAAAAGCTCAATTCCGCATGGAGCTAAGATGATTAATGCCAAAAGTGGTTGAAGCCATTAAGGAATATGTCCCAAGCCTTAGTTTATTGCGCTTGACTCTTTCTGACGAGTTTTCTGAAATGTGTTTTAGGTAGTGCTGCCTGACCTCGCAGTCCTCAGATTCGGAGTTTATGATGAAAATGGGAAACTTCTTGGTCAGAGGATTTTGCCATTGGATGGGCTCCAGGCCGGATACCGACACATTTCCCTTCGTACCGAGGCCAACTTCCCACTTTCATTACCAATGTTATTCTGTAATATTGAGCTTAAAATCTACGTCCCAGATGGCTTTGGAGGTTTGGACCTTTTTTCATATAATACAAAGAACAGTAAATTATTTGTCTGCTCGCTCAATCAAGATAAGAAAGCAGACCAATTTGTTAGTACTAAATGGAGTGAGAAATCATTATGATTGTCGATGGTTAGATTTTATGGATGCGCTCTCGGACCCAAGAGCCTTTCTCTCAGCACAAGAGAAACGGGCCCAGCAAATGAAGGCGATGGGAATTGAGGAATCGGACATTAATACGAAAGATATTAAGACCGGGAATTCCATTGGAGGATTGATTGGACCGAATACAAAGCTCAACCAAGGAGTTCGCTTTGAAGATATGCCCAAAGGCAAGTGCCATTCTGACAATGCCCATCTAAGCCTTTTTTGCTTCTGCCGGAAAATTGAGTTTATTTTTTCAATCTTCTCTCCAAATAATATTTTTTTATTGAGACTTTCACGAGGTCACTGCATTCATCTCATACGCTTTTGCAAATGTCAAATAATGAATAAATTCAATATTGGCAATTCATTGTTCTTCTTAATATTCTATTTTCTCATTTCCTATTCCTTTTTTAAATTGTTTATATGATTTAATCTAGCAATATTTTGGTTTATTGAAAGTTAACTTTACGTCTGCCGAACTTGCTATACATGTATAACATTAAATGCTATCATTTAAATGAAGTCCACTACATAACTTTTTGGTCAGTTTAACAGTAAGCAAACTGTGGAATTTCTTTTTAGTTGTTCTCTCAGAACTCCACAATGGAATTTAGAATCAAATGACTCATGCCTGAATAGCCAAGGATTTTGTTGTTACACAAGAATTATGTAGGAAAGGCATTTCAAATAACATGTACCCTATACATACTGCCCTACTAACAGAATGAATACAGATACCTCTGTCTGGCCATTTTATACCCAAAAAGCACATTTCCTATGCTTTGAGATCCCATGAATAGGAATAGTTTGAAGGGTGAATCACAAAAGAGATAAAAAAGTATATTTTATACAAACTTACATTGTATAAAAACTAACATGGATTTTATTGAAGTGAAAATAATAGGAAATAGATATAGCATATACTTTCCCTAGCCCAATCCTTATTCAGTTTATTGACTTTATTGCGTCCTATACACCTTTGGCTCGTACAAATGAAATCTAATACCATGCACATGAATTCAATTTCATGTTAGGTTTCTCTGCCCAGTTTTAATTCTAATTCAATACTCGATTCAGAAATCACTTCGGAAACTCAATTCCTCCAACTGGAAAATCCTTTGCAAAATATAAACCCTACATAATAGTCCTTGTCCATAAAGTACCTACTTTAAAAAGCGGCTTTTGGAGTCAATGCATAGAAGTAGACATATTTATTGGTATATGGTATGTAGAATTCCAAATATCATAGCTTTGCTCCACGTGAAATCACATAGGACAAGAGCTGAAGAAAGTAAGAAGGAACGATATGAAACTCTAACACTTTCTCCTTTTACTTTCCCCACACACTCCAGAGCTACATTATCGATTTATTTTTATATCTTCCACTCGTCCCTATTTTTTAGATGGTGTACGAGAAAGAGTTATTATTATTACGATAGAAGTTGTTGACGTAAAGACAGTTATCTATCTACTCCCTTGATTCAATACGTTTCTCAATTTCTTCCCTTAGATCCCACCGAGGAGATCTCCTTTGCAATCTCACATTTCCAATTCACTCCTTTCGCCAAATCTTGTTATGGATTCTCATTCCTCTGTACTTATTTTTCTTCACTTCTATCTGGACCTGGCACTTATGATTAGAATATTTCCATTTTATCTTGATTTCAAAGCAAAAGAATCATTTCTCTCCATTCAAAAACTTTTAAAAGAAAATAAATTGAAAACTTCAAACATTTTAAATAAAGATTTCAGTAAAAACATTTCCCATATCTGAACAAGGAGATATTTATAGATATATTCTAATATTATTCGAGTATTCGAGATTGACCTACAAAAATTAATGACTGAAGCCATATATGAAATAAATGAAACATTTTGACATGAACCTTATTTAAGAAGGAATTATAATAGCAGTTTTGAATAAAAAATATTTTTGGTGTCAAATTCCACTTTAATTGCAGAACGCGGAGATATGTGAACGTCTTGGACCATGCTGAGTTTCATAAATGTAAAATGTAATGATTGAAATTTGATGCTAAACTTCTGTCTGGGAGATATCAAGAAAAGAGACGTAAAAGAAAGAAAGAGTCAATCACGGAAGTGAACGTAGAGGTAAAGCTTTTAAGCTGAGAAAGAGAAAATCTCCATTTGGTTCTTGTCAGAAAGTCAGAAAAGTCAGAATCGTTGAGTATCCGTTGAGAGTACAGAGTATATAGGGAGTTAGGGAGGAATAGGAAGAAATGTAGGTTCTATTTAGGGGAAGACACGAGGAGGAGGAAGATGTGTGCTAGTAATTTGTGAAACTTGTTCTTCGGGGAACTCAATCCCCACGAACGATTTTGAATACTCTTCATCTTTTTAACACTGGAAAGTTTGAGGATACTCCTTTCACATAACTTTTTCTCTCTATAAAATATGGTAAAGTTTCCTGCTATTATTTCCCATTTTCCCGTCCAAGCTCAACTCCTCCTTCCGCTTCTCTTCTTTCGATATATCCTATCTACCCATGCATGATCGATGATGATAGCTTAACTGCCTACACATATTTTCACTACTATTAAAAACTGGGGATTTTTGAGCAAAAGACCATTCAATAATACACGAATAATTTTCAAAGTTTCGACACAATAAATGTACGCTTTGGTGGTCTTATAAATATTACATAAGTATACCTATTTTGTTTAATAATGATAATAATTTTATCATATCCATACATTTAAACTCTTATTTTTCAGAGTATTGCATAAAACTTTTGCAAACATTATTTTTAACGAGATTAAGAATACTCTGAATACGTGCTCAAAGACTCAATAAACTTTTGGGCTTGCGGAAGTGAATCATCTATACATTCATACATACAAAGAAGATTGGATATTTAACTTTTAGGATCCTCATACAATGCAAACTTTTTTATTTCGCTATTGCTCTTTTTAAACAACTACTTAATTATATTTTAGCTTGCAATACGATCTCTAATTTGAGGTATAAAATGTATTTCTACAGAAGACATTAAGTTTGAAGCAATTACTGCTGAGAGCTTGAGAACGGAGAAAGGATACGCCAAAGCTACGAAGAAACAGCAAAAAGAGTTGGAGGCATTAAAGAAGCGGAACCAGAAGGAAAGACTCCTCATACAAAAAACACAGTGCGTCAATATAGAGAAAGTCATCAAAGGGAAACAGTGAGTGGAAAATTTCCTCTTGGCTTTTATTCTATTTATTCTTCCAATCTGCCATATATAGAGTTTTATGCTCAAGTGCTTCCTATGACTTGCCCATGGATTCCTTCGATTTGGACAAATGACCCAAACTTGCACTCTGGCCATGAATCATCGATAATGATTCTCAGATCTCTAAGTAATACGAGATTGTGATTATCATCTAAAAGGAATTGCCGTCCCTTCACCAATTGTAACTTACCGCAAGGAGCTACCAGGGAGTGAAAGAATTTCTAAGCAGAATGTTTAGGAGTAACCCGCAGAATCGTGGCTCTTGAATTTCTGTCCCACTTATTTGCTCTCTCCCCACGTCCTGCATAGTAGGCTAATTCAACCTACATAGTGAGAAATTCCATCTCCCTCCAACTCTTAGCATACATTCGTGTTTGGTAATGCCGCCTCTCCCCGCAGATATATTCAACTTTTCTCTCACATATAGGACTTTCTTCTTTAACGGCTATGTCTTTTTCCCACATGCATTGAGTGTGAGAGAATTTTATTCGCGACTTTCACGTTTGTAACAAATTCAAAATGTTCATACATTTATTTCATTTTAGTTATGTATGCGTATTACAATCGAATGGAAATACATTCCGCACAAATGCCTATTGTGCATTAAAAGCTCCTGTTCAAAATGCATAAATTGTAAGCGAGAGTGGAATGCATTGTGGCGTTCACAATGTATAATGAGATATTATAAATGATATGAAAGGACAGGCTTTTAATCCACGTTGGCTCACTCCTTGAACTGAACTAGAGCCGAATGACAAAGTGAGGTGATATTAGCAAAATAACCGAATAAATGTCCAAGTCCTCTTCTCGGCCTCAATTCTCGCCAAATTCTCATAAAGAATGATAGAACGAAGCTCATTTATTTATCCACATTCTTCAAATTGCTCTAACTTAAGTAAGTATATAAGAGAGGAGGAGGAGTGCGTGATGGCAGTGAAAAATTTATCAGAACTTGGAAAGCTTGAAGGAACTTCTTAAACCGAGATTCCCTTGGGCGATTCTTGTCCTTAGCAGTCCGGAAGTCAGCTGGCATTAGATTAGGAGGTTTTTATATACGTCTATAAACCCCGAGGGTATATTGGTCGTATAAAGGATAGGAATATATCCGGCAGCGACTGTGTTTGGCAATTGGGAATGAAAGGTGAGTCTACGAGAATTTGATGAGGCAATATTTGCCCTTTCTATCTCGCTCTTCATTTTCATCCTTCATATATAAGAAGTAGTAAATTAATGGCTTCGTCAATTGGGTTCCTTGAGCAGAAATTCACCTCACGCCTTCTTTCTATTTGTCTTCCTTTTGCGCTCCGGTTGATTCGCTTTATGAGAGGAGACAACTGGCGACTGAGAGTTTATGAAGACCTCATTCCCATGTTCATGTCCTAATAAAATTAATCTTCATCTGGCCATTACAACCTTCTGAAGATACAAAGCTCATTTTCAGCGTTGCTTCGAAAGTATTAATTAGGAATAAATGCAGAATTATGAGGATTCCTAAATTCTATACAAGTGTTTTGATAAAATATTTTACTAAATTATTCCACACTAATGTGAAGTTTGGAATTTGACTTTAATAAGATCGAAACTTTAAAAAATTAAAAAAATGATGTATTTTTGAGTTTTATTCTTCAATAAAATTAGTATAGACATATTTATTTTTAGGATTTTGTAGGCTATCTAAACATTTATCATAGCTAGCAAACTAGCTAATTAAAATATATGCTTTTAATGGAAAATAAGTTCAGTCGTTGAGTTTATAGCATCAACTTTAAAAGATATAATTTATGGTCTTTTCATATAATTAAAAGCGCGATTTATAACCGGAGCAAATTGCTTGCATTGAATAATTGTTGAAAGGAGTATAATTAATTTTAATTGATCTGAAAATGAACAGAGAACCGGCAAATGAACCTTCGATCAAATCCCTGATTGACGAACAAACGAGTCAATGGACCGACATGATCGAACGACACAGGAAAGAAGAATGGGAGCTCATGAAGTCTCATCTCCTCGCCCAAGAGGAAATTCTTAAAAAGCTGATGGAGGCTTCTCAGTCCTTGCAGATTAAGCAACTCGAAGCGAAGCATGAAAGGTGAGTGAAAGTAATTTAATTGAGACGTTCAGAGTGAAATATTTCGAGGTTTCTCTCAAACAGTTGTCATTCTTTTCTTCTAATTCCCTCCTCGTCTTTACAGACCAAATTATTCTCATGCTCAACTCAACAGTAAAAGTAGTCCATTAATGCTCCCTTTATACAGAATTCTAAGAGATTCGCTTACATTCATTACGTCCTAAATCCTAAAGTACTTTGCTCATCTCCTATATTTGCACACAAGTTAAAAAACAGAGTAAATAGCGGAATTCATAACGTATAAACACGAGGGCATAGACTCGCTCATTTCTAGTTTATAACATAAGAATTAATAGAATTGCTCACTGCTACATTCTATAAGACTTGGAACATGTGAATGTTTCTCTTTGTTTCCAACTGTCCCACTTTCTTCTTCTTTTTTGGGCTAAGCAGAGGGAATTAGAAAGGAGTCTTAAAACTCTTTTCCAATTTCCTTTCTCGCTTTCCAATCTCTATTTCAATTTCTTTTAGGGAGAACAAAGAGATGAAGGCGAAACAAGCCAAAATATCAGTTGAGACCGCGAAAGAGGTCACGAGCGACAAAACTCTTCGGAACAAGGCGGAGAAGGACAGAAGACTCAGGGAGAAAAATCAAAATAATACGAAAAAATTTATTGAAGAGCGGAAGATTGCAGCCATGAAACAGGATAAAGAAAAGGAAAAGCTTAAAAAACTTCATGAGAAGCAAATAGAGGATTTAACAAGGGATATCCAAAATGTAAGTAAGAGATGAGCTGATTTTAAATTAAATTCTTTTCAAATGCTAATGGTACTTTTCTATTTCAGTCAATTGAAATTTATAAGAATGAAGAAATTGAATATGAACTCTCTTCAAAATCAGAATTCTTCGTGTAATAAGCATTAATACGAATTCAACTCGGAATCTCACCCTCAGAAGGACGTTATTATTCTTTTCACAACTATCTATGAAGTGCCACAGCGTTTAAAATTGTCTTGCAAAATTGAATATCTTGCTTTACTTCCTTAATACAACGTTTAAATATGTAACGTTTGTCAATCTATAATCCTTGTCTTATCTTGCCAATTGTATTTAAAAAATACTAAATTCTTCTTTGTATACACTTTAAACATTCTTCGCTCGTGAGATTAATGATCGCAATTTTCACTATGTACTGAATAATTGTAATTTATAAGTCAAGAACTAACTTATTCCAAAAGTATTCTACTTCAAATTAAATCGTGATTATAATATTAATATACAGAAAGTACAAAAAGTAAGTGAATGAACGGTGAAGGTATAATTGCTATGAACGTGCTAGGTATAGGAATGATTTAAATGTTCTGTCATTTAATATCAATCAAATTAAAAATAATTGTAATTAAAAATTATTTGATTGTTATTTACAGGTGGAGCACTTGAATTATTTCTATACCTTGCACGTTAATATAAAGTACTCATAACAATTATACCTTTACCGTTCATTCACTTACTTTTTGTAATTTCTGTACATGATACCTGCATAATTTTATAAAAATATAATAACCTTTACTTTGATCTATTTTATCCAAATTCAGATTTCTTTCCTTTGAAACTTATCTTAAATCTTAATAACAATTTATTTCATTCATGTACGAGCTATTATTCTCAATAAATTATCTAACAAGTATACTTCTCTGAATTTTCACGCCCAAAATACGCAATTAACTTTTTAAAAATGACTTAAATATTATGCTTAGAACTAGTATTCAAGTTTATAAAGTTTATAAAATATGTAATAAAGTTACCTAATAATTTTTATGCATACCCAGATTATCTTACATCTACCTACCTTTATTACGTGATTATCTAAAATTTAGACATATGTAAGTACGTTATAAAATTGCACTTTTTAACGGGCTAAGATTTCCAAGTCATTTTTTAAATCTATATAAGTAAATCATCAACTCTAGTTAAAGGAAGTCGTTAATATTCTGTATAATTTTTGATTTTCATTAACTATTTATAAACGCAATTGCCTATAAACCTGCCTCTATATCAAATCAAAACTTTACAAATATAAAAGTATTTACTTGTTCTTTAAATTTAAAATTGTAATAGATTTTCAAAGGAGTAATTGTATAAATGATAAAATTAGAATAAATTTATCCCATGTCTACAATTACTTACAATACTCTTGTTGTTTGTCTGGGATAATATTTCCCGATATGGAAGAAGGAACCATTTGCCAAAATTATTATATTGAAATATGAAAAGCCTTACTAAATAAATACCGTTTAAGGGAAAGCAATGATTGGCATGATTTTGTAATATGATCTAAAATCATTGATAATCAAAAAATCCTTGTTAGATGTATGTATTAAGGTTGTTGTGAAAATTTAAACATTTATAAATATTTATTTATTGCATTCTCGTCTTTATTGATACAGAAAAACATGTAACGTGAAAATCAGACATACATATATCAATAATATATACAAGTGTGTAAAAAGAGTAGTTGCTAGTTTGGACGGTTTAATATATAATGATGTTTACCTATCAGATTTCTCTAAATAGGCAATGACAAATTAATAAAGAAAATTTAAATATAATCAGTACGCTTAAACTTGCTTAATTTTTATAATAATCTTAATATAGACGTTACACATCATAAGTGTTACAAACTTAATATTTGAAGAAGTCATTCAAGAAGAGTAATTATACAACACTCACATTAAAACATATTACTCATTCATATTTTTAATTAATGCTAATTAATGATATTCATCTAAAAATATTTGATAGCCCAAATTATTTATCAATTTAGCAAAAATTAATTAAGAGATTCAAGTTTATTACACAAATATAAAATAAAAAATTATAATTATAAATTAATAGTAATTAAAATGGAACGAACACTCTTAAACTGTATATTATACTTATACTGGTCAATACATCCAATTACTAACCTACAACTTTACAAGTAAGTTATATACCCCTTCTCGTATTTGTCATTAAGAAAATTACATTGTCCATTTAAAATATGAAAGAATTTGGATATAGTATGTAAGTGATTATTGGATGACTCTTTACCTTATAATTATATCGAAACATTTTTAACGAAATCTTTAGAAATATTGAATATTAAAAATCCTCATTTTTCAGTAATAATACATTTCATTTCTACATTCTTAACAGGCAGTTAATAGTTAGTGAATATAAACTCTTTAAAATACAATAGCCGAATGATAATTTATCACTATTTTTGTTATTAGAATATTTTGTTCGATTGCAAAATTGCTACATTTAATTATAATCTGATTTAATTTAATAAGGTTAATTCGTATATTCGTTGTCAGTTGTCACTAATACTTTTCAAAGGACGGTCAGTCATCAGGTATTAAAATGTAATTACTCGATTTCTTTTAGGAATAAGATTTGATTGCCAGTTTTTTCGTGACTTTCAATATAGTTTCATCATTTTAAATATTCTAAATATTCAAATAGTTAGATTTGTTCAATATTCAGTACATTTTAATCTTAGCTGTCAATTAGCTAACGTTTAAGTAGTTAGTATTTATATAATGCAATTATAGCTAATTTTCATACAAATTCAGTACTTAAAAGTTACAAAAATATTATAATTTGTACGTAGCAAATAAAAGAAAAAATATTTAATTGCAAATACAAATCTGAACCTAAAATTACATTCATTTCTTTAAACTCTGAATATTCTATTCAACAAATCTGTAATCTCGTTTTCTTGGAATGCTTACATTTAAAAAATGCCTTCAATGGCTTCAATTCTGAAACTCGTATTTAGTTTTTAGCTATTGTGAATTATATAGTTTACAAACAATCCTAAAGATAAAAAACTTATTTCAGTATTAATTTTAATAAAATAATAACAAAATAATAACTAAATATCTTAAAATATTTGGTATAAGTAAAAGAATAATCTTTTAATATTTTCATTAATCCGTAGAGAGCATTGTCCTATTTAAATTCTGCATTAAGGGAACTAAAACAGATGGTGGTCCAGCTTCCCGCAAAAATGGATGTTGAAGTAATTCTGCTGCAGTGGCTCGTTGCGAAGGATCCCTCACAAGCATTCGTTCTAAGAAGCTCTGCAGCTTTGTTGAAACCTATCAAACAAATCATCTTTTAGTATAAAGTGTAATTTTGTACAATATGTAAAATCTAAAAAATTATATAAAAAATTTAAGATCAGAACTACCGGATTGAATATAACAATAAATGAATTTTAATTGAACATGTCAAATTAGGAATGTCAAAACTATCGTATGTAAATTTTAAACAATAGGATGAGACAAACTCACCTTATGAGTATTTTTCAATTTAGGCGGACGTGAATCTCTGACCTGTATTCAAAAGTATGGAGTTTAGCAAAAGTTGTGAACATAAGAGTAAAAGTATACCATGAAAATTTAACATTTAACATTTTTACCTTTCTCATAGCTTGAAGTGGAGGTTCATTGAAAAATGGAGGTTCTCCATCCACCATTTCAATGACCATGATTCCCATTGACCAAATATCCACTTCCGGTCCATATGGCAGACGTGAAATCACTTCCGGCGACATCCAGTAAGGTGTTCCAACTAATGACTTCCTCTTCGGTAGCTCTTGCGATACTTGAGCACAGAAGCCGAAATCGGATAGCTTCACCTAAGCAAATTAAGATGGGCGTTGTGAGGATATAACAGAATTTATATCAACCTTGTATTTCAAATAGGACAGGCTTAATCACTGGCAATCTAATTCCTCCATGTCGGAGGAAATTCCCCTATTCGTGAATTCGTGATTAAGAGAAATAAAATCTCTACACACTATAAGCTAATTAACAATCTAATTACTTAAATTAGTTCATGCGAAATGCTCACTTTCTCTCCGAACATAATTTAATTCAATTAGGTGTCTTAAAATGAGCTTTTAGTTTTTTTTTATAAAAGATTAAGCTAGCCATTTAAATTTCATTATTTACCCTTCCATCAGCCGCCAATAGAATGGAATCGCTCTTGATGTCCCTGTGAATGACTCCTTGTGAGTGAAGATATGCCATTGCTTTCAAACATTGTTTGCACACAGTCGCAATTTGCTCTTCGTCCATTCTTGCATGCGTGACAATGTCCGTTAGAGCTCCTCCTTCCAAGTATTCCATTACAACCCAGAGTTCGTCTTCGACCAGGAAGCTGTCATACATCTCAACAATGTTTGGATGGTGATAGTCTCTCATTATCACAACCTAAGGTGGAATAATAGAAAAAATTAGTCATTATAAGAATGAGAAAGTAATGAGTAAATTAATCCATTTTTAATTAAATTGGAATTATGGGGAATGAATTTCACTCGCATTAGTAAGTAAACATTGTACGTAATTGAGAAAGTTATTTAATTACTTCATTGAATAGAAGTTCTCTTCGTTGTTGTTTCTTGAGGTCCATTTTCTTCACTGCCACTTGCTTCCTCGTAGTTCGATCAGTTGCAATGCAGACAATTCCCGTGGAGCCTTCTCCTATTTTAATGAAATTTCCCAAGTTTTCTCGAGGATCCCCTGGGCTTACGACCATTTGGAGCGCCGCTCGAAACTGAAATATCAAATAACTCAATCATTAGGAGTGTCAAAGATTATCACATGGGGAATTTTAAAGCCGAACATTTTCCTAACCATTTTGAAAAATAGAATCTCTAGATAGTGACAATTAAATGGCATATTTAATCAATACAAAAAGGAGTAGAAACGGGTTGGACGAGAATATACGCATATTAATTGTAAAGCCCACTATATCGATAAAACGACCATTAAATACTCGCACTTTGGCGTAGGCTTATAAAACTAATCATATCCCCGTCCAAACCATTTATCACTTCTTCATGCGAAAAAAAATGTACAAGATGAGTATTTAAAAGAAAGTAACCGAGTAGCCAAGTCTGCCAATAAATTAAGCCCTAAATGCACGCTGTCGCAAAGGAGCAATTGATGTACCTGTTCATGAGTTAATCTATGCTGCTCATGCTGAGTTTGTTGTGATGTTTGAGAAGGCTGCGGCGAAGGCTTGGGTGGTAACTGAAGCTGTCCAGCTGTAGGAGGCAGAGGCTGAGCCTTGTTGTTCTGATTATAGTCAGTCGGAGGGACGAGAGGAATCGAAGGCTTGACTATCGGAGGCGGAACCTGATCCGTTGTTTGGTATGGCTTGGCCGGCGGGACAGGCGCTCCCATTTGAACCGGAGAAGGTTGACCCGTGCTCGTCCCAGTCCCGCCCGTCGTCCCACTCGCACTGCTGCTTATGGACATGTGAGCAGCGGCGGAGGGGCTCGGCTGCGGAAATCGGTTCAGGTTCGTTTGAGTCGAAGAGGGCGGGCCGGAGCCAACAGTCGGCGGCGGCTGGGTTGGAAGAGCCGGTGGAAACTGAGGGACGCTTGGGGCAGGGCCAGGGAAACTATTGCTCGTCGTCATCCCATGACTGTTCCCATTATTATTATTATTATGAGCCCAGCCCGGCCCTCCGTTTCCGTTCCATTGATGTGGATGGACGGGAGGCGTTGGAGTGACAGAGGACAGTCGTTGATGAAGAGACGGACCGTTCATTCCGCCATGAAACCCGTGTAGACTCGCTCCGCTCTGGATGTGATGACCTCCCATATTGCCTTGGATGGGCGACGGCTCACTTCCCTGCAAAATGAGATGGAATTATTAAACGCCGCTCCGCCTTCTCTCATCGAATCAACATTTTAGCAGTCTAGTCAGGAATCTCGCTTGGAGCTATCATATCCTTTTTACTCACATATTTTCCCTTGACATTTGACTACCATTGGCATCAATCACTCTTCCCTTTTAAGCCTATTTTATCTCCATACATGCACGTTCGGTGTAATTGAGCCCATTATTATTATTCAACACTTCCAAACTCATTTGCCTGGATTAGGAATAATTGAATACATTGTAGAAAGTTTTCATATTGGCCACAATTGAAATAAGTCTGTACAATCTTTGTGGTTAGCCCTGTTTAGACCAAATGTCAGGATGGTTGTCTTTGAAAATAATTGAATTCAAACTAGAAATAAAATATATTCAAGTAAGTCGTATTTTTATTTCTATTTTATACAGTGTTCCCTGTCACCTATCTGTTTTGTATATTCTGAAAATTCTTTCATCCTCAATGGTTTAAGTATCCAATTTCCTAAACATTGCAATATCTACAATAGTAAATATACCTGTTTTTATAAATATTTAAATGTATATAAGGCTTAAAGAATTAGATAAAATTTACATTTGAATAGTAAAAGTCTAGGACAATTGCTAATTGTACGCCAGTTGTATTTCGCTTTGTTATTTCAATGTGTAAATAGACAATAAAGGATGTCGTCCTATTAGATATGCGAAGAGAAATTGTTATAATAATTGATGCACAAATGGCAGAAAAGTCAATACGTACCTTTACACCATTGGACAAGCCAGAAGCAGAATTGAAATGAGGAGGCCCGTGGAGATGACCGTGCGGCGACTGAATTCGCTGATGCAAAGGAAGCATAGATGAATGACTCGGAAATAATCTTTGCTGCTAAAACACAATGAGAGTTAATACATTAAACATTCTTACTTAGACACATTCTAATGGTAATATTCCATCAAGCATAATAATCTAAATTAAATAAGGAATTGCAAACATAATAAGGGGTGATGAATTTAATTAAAATTAATTTATTTTGAAACTCGAAATGCAACACAGGATAGTATCACTGGATATAAATAGACAAATAGAGAAAATATGTGAAATTGGAGAAAAAAGAAAATGAGTGAAGAAGGAATGAAAGAAATTTTTAAACTACAATGTGTAAATTCATTTCCCTAGTTACATAATTAAGCATCAATGGTTAAATCTTTAACCATTGATGAATTTGAAAATGTCTTTCTATTACATTTTCTGCAATGTAATTCTGAAGAGATCTTGTTAAATATACTTTTCTCTAGCTCTCACCCCCAAGTCCCATTTATGCGTGGTTTTTCTCCAAAAGCGATTTCTTAAACATTAAGCAGAGTGGTTAATATGAACATTTTTAAAAATGTCTCTCGATTAGTTTTTCCGGATTGAACCGATCTTTCGAATGCGATATTGAAAAAAAATGTAGCATTAACCGTGTAAATGTTTAAGTCCATTTTATGAAGGGGTAAAAACTTAAGTTCTAATATCTAATAAAATACATTAAACAATTCTATTTTTTACATTTGCATTCCAAGTGACATGATATGGGCAAGTTTCAATATTATGTCATCCAATAAAAAAGAAAAATACTTCTTTTATTTATATGAATAGATAAAATAAAAAGAGAATACAAGATGCTATCTTATAAAACATCAGATTACAACAATGACAACTTATAAAAGGACACAATGCTTTCTATAGCTTCGCTTTGCCAAAAGATGTAAAGATTTGTATCCTAAAATGGGAATTTGCAAATGAAAAAGATTGGATTGAGGAAAGGAGGTGAAAAAGAATATTTATTCTTACCTCTGTTTGGTGAATATGGTCTTGGGACTGGGGGTGGAAAAATCCAGCAGGGCCAGATTGAGACTGATAGCTTTGAGGATGCGGCGAAAATCTTGACGAGGAATGAGAGTTTCTGTAAGAATGATTGGTTCCATCTTCCTCGGGAACAGTCGGCGGAAGATTCATTCGAACATCTCGTCGTAGTCTTGGAGGACTTGATGATCTCAAAGAATTTGATCGGGCTACGCTTGAAGTCTTTGGAATCCCGTGGCCATTGTCATGAATCTTCATAAGCGACTCTCCTCTCACGACCGTCTGTTCATATTTTCACAATTGTTAGGTAAATAAATGGCACATGATTTCTAATTGAATTAATTAACAGTTAAACGAGACATTGCAGAAAAATGTCATCCAACAACACAACTCATTGTTCCCAATCATGATATTACAAGAGTAATGAATGAAACTTGTTATGAAGCATGGCTGATAAAATTGTTTAATAGATATGATACATAGAATCGAGTTATCGAGTATTATAAAATAATAATGGATAGATTAAAAAACTTACTTTCAAATCGAGAATCTCCGTTTGAGTTATTTCTGAAGGATCGACGAGGGGAAGGGGCCTGTTTGTACTCTTCAGAATTTGGTTGTTTCCCACAACTGAGGCCCATTGTGGCGGAAGTCCGATGAATTTCCCTTCCTTTTTATCGAAACCGGTGTGAACTCGGTGTTCGAAATTCGTTGGTTGACTTATTAAGACTTTCTTTTTCTTCTTTCCAAACATGTTCCCCGTTGTTCCTTGATGCAAGAGGAGAATAATGTAGGAAGATGAAAGGCCACCTTTTAGAATTTCAAAAATAGCAACAGTAACGGGAACTTCGGGAGTGAGATATGCCGAACGGTTCTGTTTCCTTCATTCTTCACTTTTTCAATTTTCTCACTTACACACCTTTATGAACATACGGCACACATAAAAATTCCGTTGAGCCTTAAATTCTCTCAGAAGAGCTTCGTAATAAAGTAATTAAGTTTATAAAACATTAAGGATTCTTCAAGCGTAAATCACCGCTTCGTCTTGTATGTATGTATGCAACTTTATAATTCCTCGTAGACTCTCGTAAGGGCTAATAAGGCAATTAATCAATTTATACTTCACTTTAAATCACACGATAAAACGTACAGTGAGTTTATGTTCATCGATTACTATTGAATTAGCAAACATGCAGAGAAAGTTAAACCTTCAATAAAAATTCTCTGTGAGGCGTCGATTAAATATTAAATAATATTTTAATGTGCTTATTGTGTTTGGACGGAGATTCTGAAGGACGGATCAGGTTATTCAATATTATTCGCTGAATACAAGGCTTACAGGGTTGGACTTTAATAACACCACGATGCACGACAAGAATTACAACAACAATCACTTGAGGTATATATGAGAGTGAAATGGACACTTGTAAAAAAAACTTGTTTTTCAAATACTTTTGTGTGGACGGAAAGGCAGCTCTGTTCAATTCTTCATATCACAAACTAATTAATCGGAGATATTTACTTGTGTGTTTACTTAATTATTTGATTAAGATTATCAAAAAGAGTAGCTTTTCAGGTTTTTCGAAGAAATGAGTTATTATTTTACATTAATAGAAATAGAGAGAATGTTGAATCCTTTCTATGAGTATGATTGTTATTGAATATTTGAGGAAAGATAATAATATTGATACTCCAAGTGAATACCTGTGTTTAGAGTCTGTGGCTTTTGTCTCCTCTTTGGAGGAGGTAAGTAGGGGCTTTTTTTAATTGAGAGTTAAATTGCGGACGGAGAAGGGGACGAAGGGAGGACGTGACGAGGACAAGATGCCAATAGCGCAGTAGGGGCAGGAGCGAGTTGGGAATCAGTGCGTACTCCGATGGATCAAGCGATACTCGATGAGATTTTCCATGTAGTTTTTTGGCCACTCCTGGGCTCGGCCCTTTGCGTTGCCACACGGTCAAATTCCCCTCTCTTGATTACAGGTGAGTTGGGGAGGTGAGAGATTCCCGCTCGGCAACTCTGACAAGCCCACTTTCAATCCCTTCCCTCTCAAATTCGACTCCACTGTTTCTACTCCCTCTTTCGTCCCCCTCACCGCAAGGAACTTCTTCACGGACAACTTCTTTCCATCCCTCGTCTGGATATTGTGGAGATACGAAATATGTGTATACTCTGAGTATATAGAAACTATGGATTTATTATCGCCTTCAAAATATGTGTACACCAAGAGAAAACTTTATTATACACACAGAAAAATATGATAGAGGCGGAGAATCTACACGCTATATTTTAGATGCCATCATAATCTTCAAAACCTCTTCCAGCAGGCCCATCCTACACACATCGTTTTTTATGAGGACAAAAAGGAAGGAGACTTTAAGAGCCTTTTATGTATTAAAAGCACCCTATGAAGGCTCTTCCTGTTTTACACTTTTCAATTCAGATCGGAAGAATACTACACGATCAAATCAACGATTAATATGCTACTTTGATACAGAAAAAGTTTCATTCATAACATTTAACATGCATTTCAAACCTCATATTATTCCCCTTTATGTTGAAAAATAGAGATTCAAAATGACAAGAAGAGCGTCAGAAAAATCTGTAACATTCCGAATTTGCATTACAAACGTGGTTTAATTTTAATTTTTTTATTTGGCGTGAAACTCTAAAACTCAGAAATTGTAAGAAAGAAATATGAATATTATTATAGCAATAAGATCTTGAAAATGAACTTTTAAGGATAGATATTAACAAAAGTTTACTATAAATAGGCTTAAAATTAATTTAATTCACCATTCGATTTCATTCGATTATGAACAATTTAAAGAGGAAAACAGCCGATGCCTTAGAAATATGAGCCTTCACACCTCCTGCCTCGAATGATCAATGTCAATGTTTGTCAAAGCATCTCTCGAAGAAGCGACGAAGGGAGACAAAGACCCAAAGTTTCATATTTCCTCTTGGTTGGTGGGGATGGGTGTTGAAGATCTAAAGGCAGGGTGGGAATGATAATAAACTCAAACTGAAGCTTGAAAGTCTCGCCCTGCTCAAGCCGACCGAGATAAGAAGTTGGAGAGGAGGAGAGGCTGAGCTGCTGTGAGTTGCCAGAGTGGCTCTGACTCCTCTTTGACATTTCCTCTCTGAATCACTCTGAGACCACGGGGGAACTCCCATACCAACACTTATCCGTCTCCCGGAAGCTCTTCGACCCGACTCAACCATGGATAGTCTAGGGCGAAAAGTTATCGTTTGCGACAATGGAACCGGAGTAAGTCACTTATCCATTTGAATACAATGTATTTTTCACTCTTTTCTTTCGATCCGTAACGCAGAATATACTATATTTATTTATCGACTTTATTTTTCTTTTAGTTTGTCAAATGCGGTTATGCCGGTTCCAATTTCCCCGAACACATATTCCCGTCTATGGTCGGCCGACCCATCATTAGGGCCGCTAACAAGATTGGCGACATTGAAGTCAAGGTTTGTCAAACATGTTTAATAATTTGGATCAATTTGATGATAAGGAAGAATAAGGAAAATCTGGGCTATATTTGTATATAATTTTTATAACTGTCAAAATATTCCAAAATTTAGCTGATTACTTGTACAAAATTATGAATTATAAGACAATTTAAAATGTAAATACAATTTTCACTTATGCTTAAAATTTAATTTTGCAGGAAATGTTTGTGAGGGTAAGGGTCAAGACACTATTAAGAGTTTTTTTTCAAATTCATAGTTTGACTTTAAATGGTAGACTTAAAATTGATAACAATTTAACAATAGCACGATATATTGTGTGGTCTTATAAATCTTTAATAATTATTATGATCCAATTTTTAATATCCATATATCTAGACCAAATAGAAATGAATTTAGGCTATATCGGCAAGTTGGATCACATTATAATCACAGATTTATTTAAACAGATTTTATAATAATTTAATTAATTTTATCTTTACTTATAAATAATAATACTATATTTCCATTTTACAATGCTAGCCGGACGAAGAAATACCTGTAAGTCACTAACTTTGTATGTTCACATTGTTGAAACTAGAGATCGAAAGCGTTTTATTATTTAATATTTCTACTTTTTAGTTAGAATTTTAGAATGAACATTATTATTACCTAGTCATATTAGTGATACACATTTCTGTATATTTCACTACCTACTTTATTTATTATAAGACTATATTATAATTGAGTAACGGCTGTATTATTTAATGCAAATGCTTGTAGTCTTGTAGGTTCGTATCACCTTTAAAAAGAGAATATCGACAGACTTTTAGCATGCGTTTCTGTTTTGTACTTTTTTACAATATTATTGAGTGATTTTCAAATAAAATTTTAGAATTTTTTAATTAAATTAATTTTTATAATTAGGATTTAATGATTGGCGATGATGCAAGCAAACTGAGATGTATGCTTGAAGTCAATTATCCAATGGAGAATGGAATTGTGAGGAATTGGGAAGACATGCTTCACCTCTGGGATTACACTTTTGGACCTGCCAAAATGGACATTGAGCCAAGAGATTGCAAAGTGATGTTGACAGAACCACCAATGAACCCTACAAAAAACAGAGAGAAAATGATAGAAGTGAGTACTCAATGGTTTTAATATTTTAATACTTTGTACAATGATTTTTGATGTACTTTGATGTTCTTTATTTGACTATAATTTTTTTTAATAGGTGATGTTTGAGAAATACGAATTTGCTGGAGCTTACATAGCCATTCAAGCCGTATTAACATTGTATGCTCAGGGTCTTCTGACTGGAGTTGTCGTTGATTCGGGAGACGGAGTCACTCATATTTGCCCCGTTTATGATGGCTTCGCACTTTCTCATTTAACGAGAAGATTAGACATCGCTGGACGCGACATTACTCGTTACCTCATTAAAGTAAGCAAAAAGATTTTGAGTTTCTATTCTATAGATTTTAAAACATTATATTCTTGAAATAATTTATTATTTTTTAAACAGTTGTTGCTCTTAAGAGGCTATGCTTTTAATCATTCAGCCGATTTTGAAACCGTGAGGATGATGAAGGAAAAATTATGCTACATAGGCTACAATTTAGAAACCGAACAAAAACTTGCTCTAGAAACGACCGTTCTCGTTGAAACATACACAGTAAGGAAATTTTAATTGCTTTGTAAAATACTCATATTTAATTATTTATATTCATTAATAGTTACCAGACGGAAGGGTGATCAAAGTTGGTGGAGAAAGATTTGAAGCACCTGAAGCTCTCTTTCAACCTCATTTGATAAACGTTGAAGGACAAGGTAATTTTCAAGACTTTCCAACATATCTTGTGTATTTAATAAAACATACTGCAATTGCAAACACTGATGTTGAGTACGATTTGCTAATTAATTTTATTATAACCAGGAATCGCTGAATTGGTGTTTAGTACGATACAGCAAGGGGATATTGACATAAGGCCAGAGCTGTATAAACACATTGTACTCTCCGGTGGCTCAACAATGTATCCAGGTCTTCCTAGTCGACTTGAAAGAGAAATCAAACAACTCTACCTTGAACGAGTGCTCAAAGGGGATACAGACAAATTATCCGTAAGAAACATTCTTAAATTTTTTACCCATAAATGACATTTTCCTAATTCAAATCGTTAACTCTAAAATTAAAACATTTTTTCAGAAATTCAAAATCAAAATTGAAGATCCGCCAAGGAGAAAGGATATGGTGTTCATTGGAGGTGCTGTTTTGGCAAACGTCATGAAGGACAAAGATGACTTTTGGATGTCAAGAGAAGAATATCAAGAGAGGGGAGTCAGAGTATTGGATAAACTCGGAGTTAGAGCTGGATGAATTTATGGGTGAATTTTCTGCCAACGATTATATTTATTTCTAAATATTCAGGATTTTAAAAAGATCAAACAAATACTTATTACTGATAGGTTATCTCTACCTTGCATTCCAATTTATCCCAATTCAAGATTAAGATTTCAAACAAATTTTTCCATTTCCATTCTTGAAGCTTGAATGCTTTAGTAATCTTTGATTGATTCATATATTAGATATTTTAATAATCTAAATTATTTCACAAAAAATTTGTGTGAGTAAGTATTTTAAAATAATTATTATTTATTATCACTTATCACACGTTTAAATATGGTATTATCAATAAATCAATAATCATTAAGCATGTTTCTTATTATTCATGGTTACGTTTTTATATAGCAAAAGTTACTTATTATTAACATGTTGTATTAAATATTAATTTTTCTTAATAAGCTTTGTAATTTGTTTTACATATTAAAATGAGGTTTAATATTATCTTTGTATATTGTATACAATTTATAGATGTTATGGTCTTCAAACCGAGTCGATAAAAATTATAAACACATTTATAGTATATATAGTTTAGCCTTATTTCAATTTGTCAAATCAATAATCTACACAAAATTTTTCATATTTCCCCATATTATAGGTATTTGTGGATAATTGATTTTGATTTTTCCATTTCAATTTTAAATTATACATAATTCGTGTTAATACGTAATTTGTTAAATGTGTATTTAATACAATAAATGTAAGTAATGTAGTAATAAATATAAGAACTACAAAATTTCCATACATTCTTGTTAAATCGAATCACTTATTTATCCACTAAATTAACATGTTCCTTAAATGCCAAATAATATAAATTTGTCATTATTTACTTTCTTTGACCATGCCATATTTGTAAAATACTTCAGAGTATGAATAAGAACGTAAAATTCAATTGTGTTTCTTTGTTATTAGCATAATATTGATACAATGATACGACGTACATTATTCATTATTGCCTATTTATATAGATTATAACATGGTTAAATAAACGGTTTTAATGCAGAGTATTGCTTATTTATTATTTTATTACCATAGCATGCTATGGTATAGCATGTATTATGTATCGTGCATTTATTACTATACAGTATGTACCGTTGAAAGATGTGCCATCTACAAAGGCGGCGAGTGTAACCATTGAGTGAATAGGAAAAGCCGCTTTTCTCTAAACTTCCTTCTCTTCGATTTGTGTTGTTGTCGTTGTTCTCTCCATCTCCCTTTCTTTCAAGTTCTTTCTTGAGAGCCGGGTCGAACATTGGAGCAGGAGGATCTTACTATTAATTTCTACTATTCAACTTATTCGCAACAATTTCACTATTTAAAAGAATTTTAAATTACGTTTTACCCTCATAGTATTTTGACAATTAATTAAATAGGACGTTATCTTTTCACAATTTAGAAATCTTAAATACTCTTACTCAAGTCGTGATTATGTTTAAAATTAATTCTGAAAACGCATATTTGTATTACAAACGTCATTCCCCTATTGACGTTCAAAATCATTGAAATATAATTATTGCGAAACCGATGAATTAAAGTTAATAATTAATATTGTGGATTTGACTGACAGACTTTACAATTTCATCAAAGAAAAATTCTCGGTTCCTTATTAACCTGTGCCTTCTTCCTAAATCCTCACATTGTTGACTAATTACTAAATCAAAATAACTAAAATGGGGAAAAGGAAAAATCATTTACTTGATTCTGACAGCGAATCGAACGCTTCTGGATCAGGTTCAGATCTCGAAAAGGTATTTTTAAACTCATAACTATTAAATTATGAAATGATGAACATAATATAATATATGCAACGACAACATCTAATTCATATACATAGTTATATTTTCAATGGTTAAACGTGAAAATATTGGTAATTACTCCTTTGATTTCCAGGATATGTTATCCTTGTCTAAAAAGAAAAAGCCGACTCTTCCCACACTGAAGAAGAAGGTGAAGGTTGAGTTCAATTCAAATTCTTCGGACTCTGACTCTGAATGGGACTCGAAAGCAAAAGTAAAGAAAGGGAAGAAGAAGAAAGTTGGGAAGAGAACAACGAGAAGGTCGGTGAGCGCAACACATTCTTCAGACTCCGACCAAGATGACGACGACGGACCTCCTGAGCTTAAACCAAAAAAGACACTTTCTGACTTGGAAGAAGGTGAAGTTTCTTCGTCTGAAGGATCAGACGACTCTTCACCAGAAGAGTTCAACGATGGCTACGACGATAATTTCATGGGCGACTCGGCCGATCAAGCTAGGCTTAATGCCTTGAATGAAAAGGAGCGAGAACAAGAAATTTTTAAACGAATTGAACAACGTGAAGCTCTCAAAACTCGATTTGAAATTGAGAAGAAACTAAGGCAGGCTAAGAAAAAGGAGAATAAAAAGTATGTTCAATTAAATTAATTATCTTGTAGCAATTATTTTTTTAATTCTTTAAATCATTTTGCTAAAAAGTATAAAATCTAATTAATATTTTTATTAATTATTAAATAGACAGAAAAAGGCTGAAGCTGCTTCTTCCTCGTCAAGCAAATTTAAGATGGATGCGAAGGAGCGAAGTAAAGAAAGGAAAAAGACCGTTGAAGGAAAGGTGGATAAAAAGACTCAAGCCATGGATGCTCTTCGGGCGAAGAGAGAGGCCAAGAAAGAGCGTGAGGAAGAAAGGGAGAAACAAAGGATGGAGCAAGAGAGAAGACGCGAAGAAATGGGAGATGAAGAGTATGAGTCTTTAATGAAGGACAATGCTTCGTCAATCGGAGAAAAGAATAAAAAGAAACTGAAAGCGTCTGATATTTACTCCGACGACTCCGCGTCTGATTGGGATGATAATGACGTCAAACCCAAGAAAGAACTTCTCAGCTCAAGTGATTCAAGAAGCTCTGATTCTGAACAGGAAGAAAGGTAAATAATAACCTAACTAGCTATACAATTTATTTAATTTGGTTATTTATTCGACTTTTACTTATTTATCAAAAGTGATAGAACTTATTGAGAAGCTTATTGTTAGTATATTGTATTTAATTATATTAATTAACTTTACAGAGGTAGCAAAAGGCCTACATTCATCCAAACTAGGGAAGATTTGAATCCAATTCGAGTCTCAAGATCTAAATTCGAGAAGTGAGTGATAAATTTTAATTCATAATAATTCGACATAAATAAATTCGTAATTATTTTAACTAATTATGTTTTTGAATTTTTAGATGGCTTCATCTCCCCAAGTTTCAACATTTAATTAAAGGCTGCTTTGTGAGAATTGGCATTGGAAATCATATAGAGCTGCCAGTTTATCGGGTATAAATTGTTGTTTTTGCCAACTAATATTTTTTTCTCACCTCATTATATAAAAAATATTTTTTATAAATTATCACAATTTATTGTTTATGAATTTTAGATAGGGGAAGTACTTGATGTAGTAGACACACCGAAAATCTACAATCTTGGAATTTTGAGAACGAACAAGGGAATTAGATTGAGGCACGGTACTGACGAGCGCGTTTTTCGACTCGAATTCGTGAGCAATTCCGAGTTCACAGAAAGCGAATTCGAGAAGTGGAAGGGAACTTGTATATCAAAGGACATTGCTCTTCCTACCATGGATGAAGTAGCCAAGAAGAAGAAAGAAATTGATGAACTGCTCAATTATGAATATAAAGAAGCAGACATTGACTTTGTAATTACATTACAACTTAAATCTTAATTTGCTGTGATTATTTTGATTTGAAATGTATAAAATGCATTTTAGATTGTTCAAGAGAAACAAAAATACAAGGCGTCACCTGTGAATTTTGCAATGCAAAAGACACAACTGATGAAAGAGAAGGAGGAAGCCAATGAAAAGTTTGCAACGAATCATATTATTTATGCTACCAATATTAAACATTGACTTCAGTTTAATAAAATATATTGTTCTTTTATAGTGGTGATGAAAAGAAAGTAAGCAGTCTTGCGAGAGAAATCCAAGAACTTGACAACCGGTCCAAAGAGATTGACCAAGCGAGAACATCAAGCCTGAGAAACATTTCTTACATCAACGAGAGGAATCGGAAAAAGAACGTCGAAGAAGCAGAGAAGGCTATTATGGTGAATTTAATTTTCTACTTTACAATAAAAAAAATTAAAATATTTATAATAAAAAATATATGAAAAAGAATTACAAATAATTTAACTAAAGGGAATTTTCTTAATGAAACAATTTAAATCATAGGAGGAGAATAGATTGAACAAGGGAAGACGCGTAGAAGATCCTTTTACAAGGAGAAATACGAAACCAATGATTGTCCACCGTCCTATTGGAAGTGAATTAGAATCTTCCAATCTGCCCATAGATCTTGATATTAAACCAATGATTAAACTCGACCTTTCCGATCATGATTCGATAGATGGACCCTTACCTCCAAAAATTAATGTAATTAGCATAAAAGTTTTTTAAAAGAATAATTGAGTCAATCATTTAATTATCTGATGCCAAATGGCGTGTTTTAGTAATTTTTTATTAATTTTTATTTTTTACAGGCGAAGGCAACTAAAAAGGACGATTTTGGAAACATCATTGATGACGATGAGGACGAAAGTGAAAACGCCAAGAAAACGGCAGATCTTTTCTCAGCCCATGATTTTAATATTGAGATCGATTTGGATGCTAAGCTACCACGTAAATAAACTTAAAAATTTATTCAATGAGCCAACTGGTAAATTAGATATGAATAATTTAATGGTTGTCATTATTTATAGCGAATCTTCCTCTCTTCTCCCGCCCGTCTGTCTCACACGTCGTCCCTGAGCCCACACCCAAGAGATCTATGAACTTGGAGGACTACAAGCGGAAAAGAGGGCTCATATGAAAGATGAACCAAACCACGCTCTCGTCTAAATTTAACTACATTTCTGTTGAGAAGTTTCTCAAAATTCATTAATTTTTTAGCCACAACTAATCCTCAGAGAAAATTATAAATCGCACGCCAAATTGTTGCTCTGTTCATTTTCCATCACATGCCGTGTAACTATCATTTTAAGTATTCAATTTATATTTCAATTAAATGGGATATTTACTATTAGCTAAAGGATACGTTAGAGGTTCAATATACTGATTATAAGTAATATACTATACTATAATTAATTATAATCTGATTATAATTAATATACTATACTATAATTAATTTTAATCTGATTATAATTAATATACTATATTATAATTAACTTTAAGTTCATAATTGAACGTTGCGTTCCATTTTATGAACTAAACATCCACTTAAAGTAAGACTAAACTGTCAGAATAAATTACAATTGAATGCTGACGAGCTTGTTTACCTCACTGAATTCATTTTAATCATTTAATAAATTAGTTTGTTCATTCGCAGTAGAAAGTATCAAAGATATGAAATCACAGGCAGGTAAATCATCACATGATTTTATCACGTTTCATTCCTAAAAAACTATTGGTGGGTGAGAACTTAATTAGTTTGAACTTCAAGTCCATGATTCATAACGTCAACAAGAATAAGCTCAATGCTCTTCCTACTTGGTTCATTTTTCCGCAACTATTTATAATTGCAATCATTTGACATTTTTACAAATAAAAATTTGACATGTCCGAATGAAAGCCAGGGAATGGTTCATTTATTTCATATTAATAGAATTCGCAAACACGGAAGCCTTCCCTCCCAAGGCCAATATTCTAACGTTCTTATTTGAACTTTGGTGATGATGGGAGGCTGGTGGGGCGATGGGAGTCGACTGAATCCGCAGATTGCCTCTCAGCTAAATATAAAGCTTGGGGATGAGTGAAAGTGTGTGTGGAGTATAAATGTATATGCCCATATAAGGACTCACATTTACTTTGGTCGAGGGAGCCGCGTCGTGGAAGAACCCAAGACCAGAGCGGGAGATCCGACGATCCCTTTTGAACTCCTTGGTAGGGGGCAGGGCCAAGGGGCTTTAGGACCAATGGGAGGCGAGGACTGGGTGGGGGAAGACGCCTATGGACTCTCCCTACCCCATTTCCTATCAATGACTCACGCCGGGTATGGCGAGCCGGGGAGAAGAGAAATCGGCCATTTACATTTGAGTCTCCCAACACTCGCTCAGCCTCTCGGCCCGGACGGACAGACGGATCTTCTCTAACCTCGCCCTCACCTTCTCCGAGACATGGTAAGGGACGTGACCTTCGGGGTCAACCACCCTGGATTGTCACAAAACTCTGGTCACTCCTGCTATATCACTGGAGCTGGGGTTTAAATGGGGAGTGAACTGGATTGGGGAGGATCTTTGATTGGAGAAGATTTTAATGTGGCTCGTTTTTTATTCTTTCTACTTACTTAGGCGTCCGGTGTGACTGTTTCTGACGTTTGTAAAACGACGTATGAGGAGATCAAGAAAGACAAGAAGTTCCGCTACGTCGTCTTCTTCATTAAGGATGAGAAACAAATTGACGTCGAAGTCGTAGGTGAGAATTGGAGTGGCTTGATCTTTCCTTTTGACTTGATTGACTCTTGGATGCCAATTTGCCAATAGCATATCTCTGCTTCCTTACCTTCCACCACCTCATGAGTCAATTACATGGTTTTTCATTATGAGTCAACCTGAGCCATTCATCAGCCTGACTGGTGAATCTGCCCACTAATTATCGAGGAGGGCTTAAACGGTTTTATTCTATTAGGTAATCGGGATGCGGCCTATGATTCCTTTTTGGAAGATCTTCAAAAGGGAGGTAGTGGGGAATGCCGGTATGGCCTTTTCGATTTCGAGTACACCCACCAATGTCAAGGGACGTCCGAGGTGAGTCGTCATCACATTCTCTTGTCATCCTTATCTTATCAACTTTTTTTTACCACCTACTCGCCCTTGCATAGCAATTGGATCGTATTATATTAAGTTATTATTTTCATTGATCATCGTGAGAACTTTGGAATCATTTTTACTACTAACGACATTTGTGGCTGGTTGAAACAAATGGAAGTTATAGAGAGGAAGAATAATATTTAGATTGGTTCTGTCAGGCTCGTATCTTGAGTACGCGGAGAACAAGAGGATTCTTCCTTTGGCAAGAATAGAACAAATAAGAGAGAATGAGGGATTTTGACCTTATGAGACTCATGACGCACTGAAAATCACCGTGTATCATTTAGGTGCTTTAATCTATTTTTGACCATTATTTGTTTTAGGCTTCAAAAAAGCAAAAGTTGTTCCTTATGCTATGGTGTCCTGACACTGCCAAGGTTAAAAAGAAGATGTTGTACTCCTCCAGCTTCGATGCACTGAAGAAGTCACTCGTTGGAGTGCAAAAATACATACAGGTAAAAAATTGTTCAAAAATTTCTTTTATTTTTGAGAAAAATTAGAAGTTTAAAATTAATAATTACTAAAGTGTTCCAATTCAATCTAAGATTATTTCTTCTTCATTATTTTTTTAAATTAGAGTATATTATGAAAAAAGAAATATTATACTATTAATTTAACTTTAGTCTAATATATTCCTATTTTTGTCCGTGTTATTATAGAATAATAATTAAACAGTTCTTACTTTAAATGTGTTACATTATCATTTAATAGATGGTTTTTAATTATAAATATAATTAACTAGCAAGATTCGTCAGATATTAACTTACGTACTTACGATTAGCCTCTCCATTTAAAAATCGCATTTGTTCCAATAATTTAAATGTTGAGTCTTTGTATATAATTGTCTACACAATCAATTAATTATCTTATTTCTTCAATTTACAAGAATTATCTTATTTCATTTTACTAATTTCCTTATTTTCCTTATTTAGGCGACGGACGCTTCGGAAGCAGCCATGGACGCTGTTGAAGAGAAACTGAGAGCCACTGACCGCAATTGAATTCAAGTTTTACTTACTATCTTTTTTTGAATACAAACGAACAAGAAATATTATTGGTCTTGTACTACTATTTAATAATGATTAATAAATCAATAATTATTATATTATAAGCATTTGGAATAACGTTTACTATCCTGAATAATCTGAAAGTTGAGTTCGACCTGCAAATATATTGAAGAATTTAAGTGAGTATAATTAATTAACTATTATTTAAATTATTGCTACTTCACACTTCTGTATGAAGATGAATTTGACTCGAGTCAGGGAATGAATATTTGATAATTAGGAAATAACCCAATTGTGGGTGAAATTATTAATACATCGGTCAATTAGGTCTGACATTTCTTATGAAGGAGTCTTTCATGAGTAATTCTCAGACTCATTGACCAATGTATTACACTTAATGTGAACTGAATCCGGTCTGTAAAATCCGTTAAGGAAAGCATGAGTGGAAATAAAGAATTTCATACTGGACATTTATGTACAATTGGCCCTTCATTTCCTCCTCCATCCTCAAGAGCCTCGTTTTTGCGAATAAGAATCTTCTCGGGCGGCACGTGGTTTTATCTTATGTCATGGGCTAGTGGGATCCAATTATCATCTCTTCGCACTTTCATTCATCATTATCTTGAGACTGTTTAGGATGGTTTACGTAAGCCGAGACGGGTGAATTCAAGACCCTTGTGGAACTGACAGTGAGGACCGGCCGGGCTCAGTAGGCTCAAGACGGGATGTGACTCTCCGTCTCACCCTCTTATTCTCAGCTCCTCCGAATCGCACATGGAAATTGCCGAGAATAGCAAACCTCAATTGGCAAGTGGGGAGACCGGCGCGGAGGTAGAAGTAGAGCACTGGAACATTGCCGGCCAACTCTCCATGCTTACACTCGAGGTGGAAGGCGGTGAGGAGACACTGCTCGCTTTCAACCTCTCCGACCCATTACCGAACTTCGGTGCGAGAAACTTGAGAGATAACCGGCCTAAAACTTCCTTCCGCTCCTTCACTTGCCTAATATATAAATTCTTTACACTCTACATACCTCATAAGAAATTGTTTAGTGAGTCTTGTAAGCCATTATAGGTATATACAAAATATAGTATCTGGCCCTCGTTCTTTAATCTCGCCCTTTTTCATATTCTTGTGTCCCAAGTGCCTTTTTAATCCTTTAATCCTAGAGAAGAGGATCATGGAGAAGTAAGGTAGGAAATATATGCATAATAAGGATATGTGATCCAGCAGAACGCCGCGTGCCTTCCGTTCGACTCCTCGTCTCCCGTGTTTTACAAGGAAAAATTAAGTGTTGATTTGAAAGGGAAAGAAAAAAAGTTGTCATCGTGTCGTGACTGCCGCTTGGTCGGCCTCCTTATTAGTGAGCCACCGAGGAGAATAATTTATTCTGATGGCCGATAGTGAGGGAAGTTCCGAGCAGGATGATGTCTCGTTTCTCAGAACGGTAAAAACCTCGCTGGTTGCTTTCATTCACTTTCCTTATTCCTTTTTACTTATATCATCTTATTATTCCAATTTTATATTTTACTATCGACACCACTTGTACCACATAAGTTTTTCATGGCTTAATAATGCGTTATGAGCGAGTCCATGCAACTCGTAGTTTTTGTCAATTTCATGGTGAATGTCCAAATGAATATCAAAAAGACTTTTTAGGTGTAAGCCTATCTATTGAAGAATTATTTATCTGGGTATATAAAGTACGTTCATAGCCATACTCAAATTAGTTGTTTTTAAATTATAGTCAATTTATCATGTAATGTGGATTCGTGAGTTATTTATTCTGGTTAAATATTGTTTATTTAAGCAAACTGATAATTAAAGGAAGTAGGTACACATTGGGTTCACATAAGCAATGAATTCATTGACAGTTCCTCTATTGAGTTGATGCAAAATTACATTATACATTATGCCTAATATAATTTATATGATGGAATCTAATTTGTAAATAGTTAGGATATTGCATTAAAAGCACATGCTTGGCACTTGTTAATTCATGGAGTTCAAATGTATTATTATTGTATTCATTCATAAATAAAAGATAATAATATTTTCATCATCAATCTTCATCGTACATAAATGTTGCATTTACATTCATTTTTTAGCATCTATGATTTCTATAAACTATATGTTCACAGATCAATGGAATTTAGCAATATACAAAAATCATAGTGTATTTACTATTATAAGGAATCAAGCAAAAAAGCAAAGAATTTTAGTCAATATTATGTCAATTTCTATTGTTTTGTGAATTCAAGAATTTTTGTTACATCATGTGATATGAAATTGTAATGATTATGACACATGTTGACTAATTTTGATCAATAATTTCTCTCTATTTTAAGCCTCAATTCAAAATTTGCTTTTTGTTTCAAAAAAATTATTTGTTTTGGCAGAGACAAGGAAGATGAACTTTAATAGCACCTCGTGAAGTTTTGTATCAAAGTCCAATAAAATCAATTACCTAACTGTTTTTTTGCTATCCAATTGCTTCGCTAAACGGGGTGAATTAACAAATTTTTAATAAAATATTTTTTCAATGTGATTATATCTTTGTTTACTTACTTGTAAACTATAATTGCAAATTATGATTATCTATTCAATAAAAAAATTCATTCCAACACCAACTTTCCTTATTATCTAAACAAATAATAAATTAAGATACTCATTGTTATAAGTACTCAGATTTCAATTTAATCTAAGAATGTCAATGTCATTATAAAGTCATTGACTTCCAGTTATATAAATACATACATAAATATCCTACCCAGTTAAAAAATATATAAAGATATATCGATATATTTATGATTCTTTCACTATAATACTCATGCAAACGATTCTTTGATTAGATTCTAAAATAAACAATGTATCAGCTAAGGCGTATTCGGATATAAGTAAAACGCATCCATGGTATAAACTACTATTGAATTTAGAATGCACAAGAGAGAAAGAGAGATGCTTTTGAATGTGATTTTATAGTTCAATACTTTTGACTACACTTTACAAGAGATGAGAAAGTAAATAACAAGCTATTTTTACATACAAAAAATCTTTGATTGAATACTAATTTAATGATTTCATAAATTAAAGCAATAATTTAAGATTTATTTACTTAGGTATCTAGTTGAGTTCAAAGACATTAAATAGGGTTTGAAATTAAACACTTCCAAATATATTGTATTGTAATGAGCCTCAAAGAATAATCTTTCGGGTATACATAGTACATTCGCGGTTAATTTGTATGAGCTATAGGAGGAAGGGAAAAGAGAGAAAGGATTCTGTTGTGAGCGAGGAATCCTCACGGGTATTTGACTTCTTTTGGCACACACATTCTCATCTACTTGCGAATACTCTGCATAAGTATTTACACCCTTAGCTTCGGATTATGCTTCCTAGGACCGGAGAGTTACGGACTTCCACATAGCTTACATTAGAAGGTACAATATTTCCAGGCTTTTACCACTTGTGCTATTCTTTCGCCTTTTCCACGCCTATCCAAGACATTCGCAATATATAATATGCAATCTTAAATGAACAAGTCATATAGCTAGTTTGGATCACAAGTTAACCACAATTCTTTCAATTGTGTACCACTTTGATATACAGAGTACAAACAGAATATTCATACGAATCTTCAATGTTTATATATATAAACTTTATGCACACACGTTCGGAGCTTTTCTGCGAGTCAAGAAAGCGAAAAGGACCTAAACTAAATTTAGCTTCCCAGTTCTGCCAGTCACACTCGGGCTCAGAATTCAGGAACTTTACTCGGAGTCCGAAGAGATCCTTAGCTATAACATCCGTTCAAATCTCTCACTAGCTTCCTGTTTCTTTCAAAGGATATGCTTGCTTGGCTAGATGAGACAAACGAGTTGTGAATTGCAATCAGCTTTGCACCACTCCTTTCAGCCTCTTTCTTTGGCTTTTAAAGCACCAAAGACTAGAATGGAAAATTCCTCCTACGATGTCATTTTCAAATAATTCATTAAATTAATTCAATGAATTAGATTAGGTCTAATGGAAGTTCGAAAAATATTAGAGAAAAATATTAAATCATGATTCCATTTCAAATAATAAAACAATATAATCAAAATATACCTACATTAATAAGTTAATAGGTCATAAATCATATCATTTTGCATAATACAAGTAAGTATGTAAAGATAGTAGTATGATCTTTTTACTTTTGGAATTCATAATTAGGTATATTAATCTGGTTTACTTGTCATTTGCAGGAAGACAATGTTTGTCTTTCGTGCACAGCAACTGGGGAACGAGTTTGTCTTGCCGCTGAAGGATTCGGAAATCGACATTGCTTCCTCGAAAATATTGCCGATAAAGTAATAAAGTCCTCAATCCGACACAATATTATATTTCATTATTTTTTAAAAAATTTGTTTGTTATTTTAGTTATTTGTTCTTATGCTCGGCGTTTGAGTAAAATCATTTTTATATAATCTTTTCCCAGAACAATCCCCCGGATTTGAGCCAATGTGTGTTTGTCATAGAACAAGCTCTTTCCGTAAGAGCTTTACAAGAACTCGTTACTGCAGCAGGCTCCGATTCTGTGAGTAACTTTTAATTTTTTCTTTAATATATATTATAATTTACAAATAATTGAAAGAAGGATGCAATGAACGAACTTCTAAGAAGTTCTTTCACTTCTCTGATGTTTATATACATATTTCTGCTGATCAACAAACTATGATCTTATTCGTATTTAAGTAGATACACTGTAGTATACCTAATATTTAGTATATTGTCCATTTCATTTCATTATAGTTAAAAACATTTTAAAGTAGAGATTAACATACATTTTAAGAACATTACTAAACTAATAGAATAGTTTCATGATTTAAATTGAATTTATTTAATTTTATTACTTCAATTTATATTACACTAAATACAAAAATTTAAAACAAAAATTCTCATAATTTTCAGGGTCAGGAATCACTTGTAAGTTATATTTTTCCATTTGTAAATTGATCAAACAACTCATTTACTCGTGCTATTCAAATGCGTATTATTGAATGTATCTACTTCTGTAAATAATATAATAGCTCATTTTTAAAACTTGCTGTCAAATTGATTTTTAATTTTTTAAAACTTGAAGCAATTCACTCATTACCAAAATTATGCATAAATGCTTATAAATATACAAAATATTCATGTTCAAATTAAAATGTTTTATTCACTTTTATAAATTACTAAATTGGTTATTCAAATTAATAACTTGTCCAATTTTAACAAAATTACTTTCACGTCGCTATTTTTTTCAATTTTGATAAACCATTTCAGATTTACATAAAAAACATAAAATATAAAAAGAAAATATAGTTTCGAAATGCTTTAGAAGCTTTTGGCTCTGATTTTTAATGTAGAATGTTGAAAACAAAGTCCACTAAAATCTATTCAATAATTTTGTTTATTTTTATAATTTTTGTTACAACACGCTCAACACTCATCACAATTAAGCCATTAATTTATTAGATATAAGATTATTTATCTTACAATTATTATTTAGACATTTATTTTTATATTTACTATACAACAAAATACTTACAATGCAATCATACAAATACCTATTTAACAGTAAAAATTGACAAAAATCACCAATGCGTTTGACTTCTTGTCATTTGTCTCGACATGCTACACTTTCAATGTGTTATTTATGGATAGAGTAGAAAAAATTTTAAAAATTCACTTCCCTATTTAAAAATTTTAAAAGTAGTTTAATAAATAGTATGTATATTAACTATTAACAATTAAAAAGTTAGATGTGTATTATAGAAAAAATAGAATTTTAAGTAAAATAACAAATGTAAATGCAGTGCAATCTAATAAGACATAAATATTTACTAAATAAGTAAATACTTAATTGCATACATGTTCGAAAATGTAAAATTTGAAGTGAAAACAAAATGACTCATTTTTGTTAGGGGAAAGGCACAGGTTCTGGCCATAGAACGCTTCTTTATGGAAATGCAATTCTTTTGCGCCATCAGAACAGCAATATGGTAAAAATACTTTTAATTGTCATTTGTTAGTTTTAATATATTTAGTATAGAGAAACTTGGTCATAAATATATTATAAATAATAAGGCTAAAATAGCTTACTAAGAGTTATTAGGAAACGAGAAGCTGATACAAAAGTTCTAAGAATGTTTCATTTTATAAACGAGTTGTTTAGTGTAAAAAAGTATAGTTTTTATCAGTAATTGATATTTTCACATTAACTTAATTTTTAGTCATTTTAATTAATTTAGTCAATCAATTGTTATATTTTAGTACCTGGCATGTCTTTCTACAAGTTCATCAAATGACAAACTCGCTTTTGATGTGGGTCTGCAAGAACATTCTCAAGGTCTTATTAGATTATAAATTACAAACCCAATCGAGAATGATAAATCCTTCGTTGATTAAATTATAATGGATAATTGAAACAATAGGCGAAGCTTGTTGGTGGACAGTTCATCCAGCTTCTAAGCAAAGATCCGAAGGTGAGAAAGTTCGTGTTGGAGACGATCTCATCCTCGTGTCTGTTGCAACTGAAAGATATTTGGTAACTTCATTTAGTTAATTGTACTAATTTAATAAATCTACCTTAACTAGTTATTAAATATAACCTCACTAATAGTGCAAATACTTTAGTACTTTAAACTCGCCATTTTAAATATGATTTAAAAGACTAATAGATTTTAAAATAAAATTATTTAGCACACGACAAAGCAAAATGACATATCTATTGTGAACGCTTCATTTCATGGAACTCAGTGGTCTGTTCAACCTTTTGGAACAGGGTTAAGTCGCGTCAAGAATGTTGGTAAGTCACTTTTCTTATTTTCTTATTGATCGGAGATTTAGTGACATTGAATTGATAGGACTAATTATAGAAATTAAGGTTGGAGAGGCCACATACCTATTTTTATGATTTAATGTCCTGAAATTTTAATACATAATGTCGGTGCAATTAGTATTAGAGGAAAATTACAATAATAAACAATTTAACTTTAAGATAAATTAACAAAAGTAGGGTTGGTACATTGAGTTGTATAAAGAAATGGGATGAAATGAGTACAATAGAAGTAAAATGTGAATGGATTATATCGATTTCTCATTTTGAGATTTATCCTTCAGAATAAAAAGTGCATTATGGTATTTTGTATTTAGGTTTTGTGTTTGGTGGCGAAGTACTTCGTTTCTTTCATGGTGGTGATGAATGCCTCACCATACCTCCAACATGGGCCGCGGAGCCTCTTGAACAAAAGTAATAACTAATAAAGAATCCTCTAGTGCTTCCATGCTTTCTATTATTCTTTTAATATATTTTGATATAATGTAGGATGATAAAGATTTCTTTTCCTATGGGTCTAAATTTATTATAGGGGTTTGTTATGTAATCATCTCTACTTTTAGTATGGTGATCTATGAGGGTGGAAATGTAGTAAGCCAAGCAAGATCACTCTGGAGGCTCGAACTCGCTCGTACTAAATGGGCTGGAGCTTTCATCAACTGGCTTCATCCAATGCGGATAAAACATATCACCACCGGCCGATACCTTGCAGTCAATGAAAACAATGAACTCTTTCTCGTTCACCGGTATGACCCGATTTCACCTTCATTTTACGACTTTATCTTCAAATCGTTAAAAAACACATCCAAACTTTTTGATCTTTTATTCCATGAACAGCTGCATGCAACAGCAATCACATTTTGCTAAAACAATGCTTTTTATCTAAAAATTTTCGAAATTGAGTATTTACGATATGAATGACGCGAATAATAGTAAATGCATTTATATAATTTTTGGAAATAAAATATTTAGAAACGATGCGACACTAGCAATGACATCCTTCTGCTTAAGACAAGAAAAAGACGATCAAAAAATAGTAGTTGAAGATAAAGATTTAGAAGTTATTGGAAGCCCTGTGATCAAATACGGAGATACTACTGTCATTGTTCAACATACGGAATCTGGACTTTGGCTATCTTACAAGGTATACTTTTATAATTTTCATTATTTTTAAAAAGTATAAAACTTTTAATAGTTATATATATAAAAATATCAAACATTTACCATCTTTATTTCTTGAATTGAGTTAATTTCACATTTCCCCAATTCCTTCATGTCAAATGAAGACATATGAGACGAAAAAGAAAGGAGTTGGGAAAGTGGAGGAGAAACAAGCAATATTACACGAAGAAGGAAAAATGGATGATGGACTCGAATTCAGTAGGAGCCAAGAAGAAGAAAGCAGAACCGCAAGAGTCATCAGAAAATGCTCTTCCCTCTTTACGAGATTTATAAAGTATGTACTTGTTTGTTCTTGAGATAATAATTTTAGTTTGCATTATGATTCATTTTATATTCATACATGCATAAAAGTTTAAGTTGTTATATAAGTAATGCTCTTGAATTGCTAATGTTACGTTTACCTTGAAGAACCATAAATTTTTGAAATGTAAATACCACCCTAAGAACCCTATCTAAAAATTCAAATTAATGTTATGGTTAAATACAGAGGCCTAGAAATGCTCCAAGTAGACCGAAGAAAGTCAATTTTCTTTCGTTCAGTCAACCTTGGTGAGATGGTCATGTGCCTTGAGGATCTCATTAATTACTTCGCACAGCCAGAGGAAGATATGGGTAAGTAATTTTTACATTTCCTTTTCAACATCTCATTTTCTTTACCATATTTGGTATGGAAGTTTAGTTGTTTGGCAAAGAAAAGTTTGAATTTTAATTAACCCATTCAGAAAGGGTATGTTTAATAACTTTAATCAAAAGAAAGTTTTCAAAACTCATTTTATTTATCTCTTGGAGAAAGTCAAAAAAGTTTTTCTATTGTGTTTAATCATTGAATTCATTTAGAGAACCTCTCCTTTTTATTCTAGATTTGAACAGAAATTAACTAATTTATTATTTATCGTATCCGTATTTTAATTTATACATTATCATTTCCTAACTTTCCTGTTTATATTTTCATGTAGAGCACGAAGAGAAGCAAAATAAGTTTAGAGCTTTACGAAACAGGCAAGATTTATTCCAAGAAGAAGGGATCTTGAGCCTTATTCTCGATGCAATCGATAACATAAACGTTATAACGACTCAAGGGTACATGGTTGCATTGACAGAAGAAGGTGGTCAAAGCTGGGAACTCATTCTTGGCTACTTATACCAATTACTTGGTAATTCGATACTTAAATTCTTTCATTCCATTAGATTATTGGAAAATTCATGATTTGTATTCTTGAACAGCTGCCATAATCAAAGGAAACCACACAAACTGTGCTCAATTTGCTAACGTGAATCGGCTCAATTGGCTATTTAGCAGATTAGGGTCTCAGGCTTCTGGAGAGGGAACTGGAATGCTCGACGTGCTTCATTGTGTTTTAATTGATTCCCAAGAAGCACTCAACATGCTCAAGGTACGAGGGTCCATACGAGGAGCGTGAATATGCCGGGTTCGGAATTATGAATTCATTTCCTTATTTTTATAGGAGGAACACATCAAAGTTATCATCTCGCTCCTGGAAAAACATGGAAGAGATCCAAAAGTTCTAGACGTGCTTTGTTCTCTCTGTGTGGGAAATGGAGTGGCTGTTCGATCTTCGCAGAATAACATTTGCGATTATCTTCTTCCTGGCAAAAATTTATTGCTTCATACTCAACTCGTTGATCACGTTGCAAGGTTTTTCAATTTCAAGTTTTATTTTCAAGCTGCATTCTTAAATATTTCAAGCTTTCATTGCATGCAAGTATTCACATATAATTCGTTGATCCATATAGTTTCTTTAATAGTTTAACACACTTTATAAGGTGTTTGAATTAATTAACCAAAACATTGATAAGCCAATTTCCATTGCTTCATGTCACGAAATTCTTCCAATTTCTACAATCTTTCAACTCATGAAATAATTATTTATTTAATTTAACGAAATTAAGTACGATTCGTTTCACAATATCAAAATAAGCGTTTAAATACAATTCATATTTGTTGTCTTCAGCGTTCGGCCCAATATTTTCGTTGGGAAAGTTGAGGGCTCGGCCGTCTATCAGAAATGGTATTATGAAGTTACTTTAGACCACATTGAGCAGACTACGCATATGCTGCCGCATCTCAGAATTGGCTGGGCCAATACTGCTGGGTAAAACATACAAAACACTTCATTCGCCAGTTCTACAAATCGAGAAAGGGTCATTAAATATTAATTTCTTCGATTCCCTAGTTATATTCCTTACCCTGGTGGTGGAGAAAAGTGGGGTGGCAATGGAGTCGGAGATGATCTCTACTCCTATGGCTTTGACGGAGCTTATTTATGGACCGGTAATGGGAATATGCCCTTTAAATTACCTTTCTTCCAAGATCATTTAACCTTCTTTACAAAATTGCTTTAACAATGATTTGAAATTCAAACGCCATCTCCTTGAGCGGTTTATTGATTTTACAATATGACGTTAAGGTGGGAGAAGCACTTGTGTGGTTCCTGGATCATCTGAGCCTTTCATACGGAAAGGAGATGTTATCGGTTGCTCGATTGATGTCTCGGTCCCCGCCATCAACTTTTATTTCAACGGAGTCAAAATTCGAGGAGCTTTCAAAAACTTTAATTTGGATGGGATGTTCTTTCCTGTCGTGAGCTCCTCTGCGAAAGTTAGGTAGAATTTTCACCCTCATGAATGCAAATAAAAGAAAATTAAAAGCCTAGTTGGTAATTGTAATTAATCGTATCATGATTAAATGCGAATTGTGTGTTTTGGCTCATTCAGTTGCCGGTTTCTTTTCGGCGGAGATCAAGGGCGAATGAGATATCCTCCACCTGAAGAGCATTCGCCTCTCATCGAATGTCTCCAACCCACCCAGGAGCTCTACATTGATCCTTGCTTTTACTTTGGAGACTTGGCGAAAGGAATTCTTGCTGGGCCACTCTACGTGGAAGAAGACACAGCTTTTGTTCCAAAACCAGTAGACACAGCTAATGTAATCACCTAAATTCACTTATACGCAAAATTATGTCTGCTCTTGAAAGAGAATAATACATTTGAGAATTCTCGAGGAGGTCTAATGCAATTTTAAATTGAATTTCATTTCTCTCATACATAAGGTTGTCCTACCATCTTATGTTGAGACGGTGCGAGACAAACTTGCAGAAAATATTCACGAAATGTGGGCCGTTAATAAAATAGAAGCCGGTTGGATCTGGGGAGAATATAGGGATGACTATGAGAAATATCACCCGTGTCTCACGCCGTTCGAGAGGCTCCCAACTGCCGAGAAAAGATACGACATCCAACTCGCACAACAGACATTAAAGTAAGCCAATTTCCCTCTCATCTTCATTTCCTCCTTCATTAGCAAGAATGGATTTTCTGTGAGAGTTGGATCGAACTTTCCTTTTTAACTTCTTCATCCATCAACACTTTCCTTGGATCGATAGTTCATATATCATGTGGGGAATCCGAGGGCTTTGACTTTTAAAATTAAAATCCTTGTGTGGATAGAACGGTCGTGGCGTTGGGATATCACATTTCCTTGGACAAGCCTCCCTCGAGAATTCGAAGTATCCGGCTTCCCAACGACCCTTTTCTTCAACCCAACGGCTACAAGCCTGCTCCACTTGATTTGAGTGCGATCGTTCTTACTCCCAAGCTTGAAGAGCTTGTCGACCAACTTGCAGAGAATACTCATAATATATGGGCCAAAGAAAGAATTTCCGAAGGCTGGACTTACGGGCTCAATGAAGTAAGATTTCACCTTTTTTGCTGCCTTTCGCTTTAACGCGCCTCGACTTCCATACAAACTTCATTTCTCTTAGGACTCGGAAATGAAAAGGAGTCCTCACCTCGTTCTTTACAGCAAAGTGGATGACGCGATCAAGATTGCAAACTGGTATGCACTATATCCTCCATATGTGTATTTTATATCCTGGTTTTCTTACATGCAGCCATAAATAGGTGCAATACAAAGATCCTACTTTAATATAAAACGGGATACAATTTATAGCAAATTTAAAATCATACATGTAATGTAATATATACAGTACCTACAATAAGTATTTTGAAAATTGTATCAATATTTGGTAACTTTCATTTCTGGGAATATTGATATTTTGTGATTTTCGGGGTTTATTTTACAGACGTGTTTAAAAATGGACATTCTCCTTGTGAATGCCCTTGATTTCATTTCTCCTTCTTCCATTCATTCATTCTTGGAATTTAAATCAAAAATCGATTACTGATCGGCTCAAAAGATACGACGAGATTTGACTGATTATTCCCAATTGTAATTCTCAGGGACACAGCGAGTGAAACTGTGAGAACTCTCCTGGTTTACGGCTACGTTTTAGAGCCACCAGCTGGAGAAACTCAAGAGGGTAATTGAGCACAATACTCTTGAAATCTCTTTAAACATCTTTTCTTCCTTTGGAGTAGTTAAAGCTGGATCGTCAGAAGAAAAGTCTACGCAGGATTACAGGACTTACCGGGCTGAAAAAACTTATGCCGTTTCAGAAGGAAAATGGTCAATGCCTTATCCTTTATTCCTTAAATTCGAGTCGTTTGTATTCTAGTCTTTTAAGGAACGATTTAAAATTTAATGTTAATTGCAGGTACTTTGAGTTAGAGCTCGTCACAGCAGGACCAATGCGTGTTGGCTGGGCTCGTGTGGACTGCAAGGCTGGATGTCAGATTGGAAACGACGAGTATTCTTGGGCATTTGACGGATACAACGTAAGCGTAGATCCTTTTCATAACCGGAAAAGGTATTTTTCACAGCTAGTTTAAAGGAATTACATTATGACAGAACCGAAGAATTCATCAGAACGTTAGGGAAATTTATGGACTTAAAGGGAAAGCCCTTGTAGTAGGAGATGTCATTGGCTGTTTCATAAACTTTGAAACCAGATCTATGAGTGAGTTGATTATATTTATTATATTTCAATTTTCTAAATCTGAATGCCATGCAAGTTCCTTCCCTCTTGACTACTGCATTATTCTATTACTGTCTATTTTCATCTCGAGCATGCTTTCTCTCCATTATATGTTTGCCATCTCTCTTTCTGAAATCTGAATCAATGTGTATGCGAACACTGCGTTGCAATATAACAAATCTCATCGGCTCATCACACAAAATTACATGGAACAGCTTTCCCCCCTTTCTCTCGAGAGCCTCGTAAACGGAATTGTGGATTTATGAAAACACGTTATGTTCAGAGTGAAAGTTTATATAAGGCAAAAAAGGTTACAGTTTTTTTATACTTCTTTAGATATAAAGAGTAAGTAACCTGAATATTATGATTATTCATAAATATCATTCATAAATATGCTACTGGATGACTTGTACTGGCAATAAGTTCATCGTTTATACAAATATTTTCAATTCCGTTATAAAAGTAATTCTTAAATGATCGAAAGTTGATAAAGAATGAATGGTAGATCTAAAAGCAATTTTAGGGTTGAATGAGACGTAATATTTTAAATTCAAACTTCTAGGTTTGAACTACTTTCTTGAGTTAATTTATATACTTTAACCCATTTTGATACATTCGAAAGATCTGAAGGTCATTAATTTTTTAATAGTGAAAGTGGAGAAATGTAGCATCATGGTAAAAAGTGCCTTCGGGGCGAATTTTCATCAAGTTTTCCCATATAAATGAATCATTGTCCCACTTTCATTTCAAGGAGGAGAAAATCTTTAGTGGAGCCGCTGAGTCCTATGGTCGGGTGTGGCAAGCTGGAGATGTAATTGGTGTATTACTTGATTTGATTGACAAAACAATAAGTAAGTGCCTTTTCAGGTCCAGTAGAAATATTTCCTTTCCAGAAATTTTGAATAGTCACGCGATTTTTTTAGAATTCTTTGAAAACACAATCATTCAAAATATTTCATAAAAACACGTACAGAGCTAAAGTTAAAATGCACATTTAAGTTTTTCAATTCAATTTTAATATTTGAACAATATTACCATTTTTGTAATAATATTTGATCAACCATTTTGAATTTTGTGATGTTGATAAAATTATTGCATGCTCAATTCTACCATCGCCTCAAATTCTAAATGTAATTTTCTACTTCCTTTTGTAATTAAAATATCGTTCTCACGACCTTTCCCCTTTTGATGTCTCTTTTTTGAAAGGTATCTTATACTATGAAATGAAATATTACCTGAGCCGACCGAAAATTGATTTTTTATTGCTAAATTGAGCCAAATATGGTTTTCATCTGGCCCCATTCCAATCTGGCCAACAGGTTTTTCCCTCAATGGCGAGCTCCTCATGGATGCCATGGGAGGCGAAACGGCTTTCTCGGATGTACAAGGCGAAGCCTTTGTACCCGCCTGCACTCTCGGTGTTGGGCAACGAGCCAAACTCACTTTTGGTCATGATGTCAATGCCTTGAAGTTCTTTACGACTTGCGGTTTACAGGAAGGATATGAACCATTTTGCGTGTACGTATAAAATCTTCCGCTTCAAACTTTTCATTCTAACACTTTGAGAACCCAACAATGTACATCCGCAGGAACATGAACCGCGCCATGACCTTCTGGTACACCAAAGATCAGCCGATATTTGAGAACAACGATGACGATGATTCAAATATTGAAGTCTCGAGACTCCCAGCTGGCTCAGACACTCCACCCAGTCTGCGGATTAGTCATAAGACTTTCGAAACGATGGAAAAGGCGAATTGGGAATTTCTCAGACTTTCTCTCCCTGTCATCTGCCAAGATGAATTTATTGAGTAATATTTAACAAGTTCTTAGAGTCGTTTTGCAAAGTTACACTTAGTACATGATCAATGTAAGAGTATGATGATGCGACGCCTCATTTTAATCATTTATGAAACCCCGTTTCTTTCATAATTTAAAGTGAGGAAGAGAAAGCCCGGCGCTGGGAAGAAATCCGCATTCGCCAACATAGACTTCGGGCTGCTGCGAGCTATAGAAGTAATAATCTGGAGCAATCGATGCTAAAGTCTGGATTTACTATGAACGACATTAAAGGTTTTTAATTGTCCAATTCTTATGAAAATAGAAAGCCTATATGTGCACAATAAATATTTATGAAAAGTTTAATTTGATTTTAGACAGTTTTTATAATAGATAGTTTAGATAATATTAACAAACTTCAATATTATATAACGATTAGAAATTTTTATGACAAGTATTTATTAGATTTCTCATAAAAATTTCAATTCCAGAATTGCACTAATAATTTATTGACTCCTTTATTGCAGAACTTTCGCGAGGTTACTCGGAGGATGGAGTGGAAATAGATGAAGTGATTCGGGAAGAAGAAAGTGGAAGGAGCCGAGCTCCTAAGAGAGGAACGAGTACGAAATCTCCTCCACTGAAGCCGGCTAGGACTGGATCAATGACGAGGCAGCAGGTTCAGTACGATCAAACGAGCCAGATGAATGGATCTTTAGATCCGGGAATGCCAAGAACCTCTAGCGAACTCCATTTGGGCCGAAGTCGAAAAGATGAGCTAATGGTGGATGATGCTGACTCGAAAGATGATAAGAAGAAATCTAGAGGAAAATCTCCTTTCAGGTTCATAAAATAAACTTCACATTACTATACAGGGTCAACAGTTAGTCTTGTCCAGGGGTCTACAGCCGAAACTACAAATGCCACTACAATATCCTATGCACAATTCGAAAGAGCGTCAAAAGTTACATTACTGGCATAATTTTCATTAAAATATTCCTATGTTTAAATATTTTATGAGGGCATTTTGAAATGTATTATTCTGCTATGAGTTAACACAGAATTTAAAATGCAAGAAAGTTAATGTCTTAATAATACGCACTAATTAAACCTTAACCTTAATTGAAACCTTAATTGAATGTCGTATTTGCTCTTTAAAAACATTAATTTACTCAATAATTTTAATTTTTGTTATATAAATTAATAGAAAAATCCCGGAAAATCATTTCTGCCATATCTCGTCTCTATGAAAAAGCCTCAGAAAATACCTTCCATTTTTTAATCTCAATAAAAATATTTAAACATAGGAATATTTTAATGAAAATTATGCTAATAATGTAACTTTTAACGCTCTTTCGAATGGTGCATATTGTTGTGGCATTTGTAGGTTTGGCTGTAGACCCCTGGACAAGACTAACTAGTGACCCTATACAGTAAATAAACTCGCCCTCATCAACTATTTATTTTCACTGAAGTGTGCACTGAAGTTCAAAATGTGTTGAATCTTCAGAGTTTCGTGTATATTTAGTAAAAATTGTTTGTGAATATAAATGATTAATGAATGAATTTTTTCTCAACAATTTAAAAATCTCTTTTATAAAATAATTCAATTCGAGCGTGTTTAATATTTTATATTTCTCAATTCTTTTTTTAATAATACATTTATTAGCTATTCTGATGCTATTAAAAACATCAGCAGTTTTTTATTCCTCAATTTCAATATTCATTGTAAATATTTTACGAATTGACAACTACTTCGAGAGTACTAACTGCTTTATTAACTGCTCTCTAACCTCAATCTAGCATGTATTCCATGTATTCCATTGACGAGATTACCGAATTTGGAAAGGAATACGCTTCACGGTAAGCTTCTCAAGCTGAGAATCTTTGAATTTAAAATTGCTCAAATTCATTTAAGTTTAATTTTACTTCATTCATAATGAAATTGAATCAAGATTGCAATTTTAAATATTTTATTTATTATCTTATTTAATAGTTTATAAACCATAAACTATTATTTCATATAATTTTGTTTCTTTTATTCATAATATTATTATTATTATTTAGATACAAACTTTTTACCTTTCCATTCTTCTCTACTACTAAATATTGCATGTTGTGTATGTGATGTTACTTGTTTTTGATCTTATAATTTACCCAATTGCCTCTAACTTTTGACAAAATTAAAAATGGTACGATATCGAATTGTTTGATCTTTTTATAAAGAGAAATGTTAATTTTTCGCATTTCACTTTTGTAGATTCTTTTCACGGAAGAGGGAAGAAAGCAAAGAACGGCCCAAAGGATCTCCAAGAACCCCCGAGCCTGAAACAATGGAAGAAAGGATGAAGCAAAATACTCTGAGTGTGAGAAACGCATCTGTTCGTTTATCTCAGGCAAGAAAGCACTTATACTTTGCTTGTTAAGTTAATCGTAAAGACTAATTAACTGAGCTACCGTTTATATTGATTTATCATAAGAAACTGATGGCGTTAAATATACATACAGATTATGGTACAATACATTGTTTTATTACTTATGAAGCACTGCTCTTACATCTGTATTCTTAAAGTTAGCTACACTAAAATAGATGAGATACCTATTCCCTATACCAAGCTACACCTTCACAAATTAATTACTTAATTTTCACCATGAACAATATTAGCTTTCCTAATTTATGTATTAGCAAACTTATCGTTAATGCAATATAACTTGAAACCTATTATACGTAATTGAAAATAAAATCGGCACAAAGTGTAGTATTCTCTCTACTATTATTTCATTTGATCTTAAATTAACTTTGATGAAAAACAGAGCAACTTGAAGATCCAACCCCCAGCGATTCCAGACCGAATGGGTAAAGGATCCCCTGCACTCCAACAAAAAGGAATGTCACAACCAGGATTTGGAAGTAGCGAAGAAGAGGAAGAAGCAGAAATTTTTGATGCCGAATGTCTCAAACTCATTAACGAGTTTTTCTACGGTGTAAGAATCTTTCCTGGACAGGATCCCACACACGTTTACGTTGGTTGGGTCACGACTCAATATCACTTTCATAGTCAATCATTTTCTCAAGACAAAGTTCGACGAGTTACCGTCGCTGGAATTGATGAATTTGACACTGAAGTGGAAAAGTGAGTTTTAATTATAGCATTGGCTGGTAATTAAATTGGGAATTCTATTCCCTGTAATCATACTTCTTTACGAAAGAGTCTTTCATTATTATTTTTTTAAATTAGGTAGCTCAATTATAATTAATGTTAATTATATCTCTCTTATTGATTTAGCATTGATCGAAATAGTTGCTATATGGTACGCGCTGATGAGCTTTACAATCAAGTTACTCAAGATGCCTCTGGAAAAGGAGCCTCACAAGGAATGTTCATTGGGTGCTTTGTTGACACTGCTACAGGAATTGTCAATTTCACCTGTGAAGGAAAACAAACGAAATATATTTACAAGGTAAGACATTCAGTCATTTCATCATTTCTTTATACATCCCTACACCTATTTAAAATATTCTTATTAACTACAGATTAAAATCTTTACCCTTTTAGATGGAACCTGGAACAAAACTTTTCCCAGCAATTTTTGTCGAAGCCACAAGCAAAGACATTTTACAATTTGAACTTGGACGAACAGCCACAACTTTACCTCTCTCAGCCGCTTGTTTGCAAAACTCTGAGAAACATTTAGTTCCTCAAGTATGTAATTTAATTATATATAAAATATAAACTATGTAAGAATAACTAAACTTTACTTTTGAAATTTTTATATAAATATTATTTCAGTTTCCTCCAAGACTCAAGGTTCAATGTTTGAAGCCTCATCAGTGGGCCAGAGTTCCTAATTCATACCTTAAAATGCACGCATTGAAACTTTCTGAGCTTCGAGGTTGGAGTACACTTTGTGAAGATCCTGTTTCAATGCTTGCACTTCATATCCCAGAAGAGGATCGCTGTATTGACATATTGGAACTCATTGAAATGGAACGTCTATTGAGGTATGCTCCCAAACGCCTATCCAATTGTGAATTCATTTTTTTTACTTTTTAATAAACAAATTGAAAGAAAAATTACATGCATTACTTTTAACTAGCTTACGTCGAATTCTTATTTAACTATATATTTTAAAAGGGGGAAGATGAGAAGATAAATTAATCAATTAATCTTATTCCTTTTTGGCTACTTTACTAATATAGTGAAGAGCTAACTCTTCGCGTTTTATGAAATTACATCAATTTGTGTTCCTTGTTTCAGCTTTCACTCTCAAACTTTGACCCTTTATGCGGCACTCTGCTACCAATCTAATTTCCGAGCGGCTCACACTCTCTGCTCTTACGTGGATCAAAAGCAATTGCTCTACGCAATTCAGGCCGAATATATGTCGGGTCCTTTGAGACGTGGATTCTACGATCTTCTCATTGCCCTTCACTTGGAGTCATTTGCAACGACTATGTATGCTGGCAAATACATTTAATATACCCTTGAAAACTTTTTGACCAGCATAGGAAAGCTCAATTTTGTTTATTAAACTATAGGGAAGTTTGCAAGAACGAGTATATAATCCCATTAACTGAGGAACTGAAGGAATTATACGAGGACGAAGCAATGAGGCACAGCCTGAGATCCGTAGCAACCCTCTCTGTTCGCCCACAAATGACTATGACGGAAATTGAGTAATTTAAAATTCCTTAATGATTTATGATTGAATGCATATAAGTTGGGCTCAATTTTTATTGTTATTTAATTAATAAAATTATTTGCAGCGAGTCTGTTAAAGAAATAAAGCATTTAAGCAGCCCATTCTTTCCGCTGCAAGTTGTTAAAGACTTCTCAATGGAAGCACTTGCAGAAGCCGTTCGAATCAATCAAGTTCATAATAGAGATCCAATTGGAGGAAGCAACGAAAATCTTTTTGTGTAACAACTTTTTTGCTTCAACACTACTGTTAAAATAACCATATGATTAATAATTAGGTCAACTATAAATAAGCTACTCAGTTGTTTAGTTGTAATTTTAAAAATTACAATAGATTTTAATATTTTAAACGGTTTTTTTCAGGCCACTCTTGAAAATTATTGACAAATTGCTTCTTGTCGGTATAATCAAAGATGAAGATTTAGAAAAACTTTTAGTAATGTGCGACCCTGTTACATGGGATCCTGAAAAAGAAAAGGGTAATTGCTAATAGTTTTTATATAAATATGTTATTTAAAATAATCATATAAGAAATTCCTTAATTATAAAGCCCTTTACAAACGTTGTTATATATTTTCAGGAACCATGTTCTTGTTCAATCGATTTCCAACCACAGAGGAAGATGAAGATGATCATAGGAAAGGATTACTTCAAATGGATGTTGCAGAAGGCGTGAAACTCCAACTTTGCTTTCTTCTCCATCATCTAAATGACATTCAGTTAAGACATCGAGTGGAAGCCATTGTAGCTTTCAGTCATGATTACGTTGGGGAAATTCAACAGGTAAATGTTTATTAAGTTTATAATCTATGAAGCTTTTATTAATTTTTCATCGTTTTTAGGATCAATTGAGACGGTACATTGAAATTAAGCAATCTGATCTTCCATCTGCAATTGCTGCTAAAAAGACCCGAGAATTCAGATGTCCACCTGTGGAACAGGTTGATCAAATTAAAGAACATGCAGTTTTTAATGACTAACAATATTTAGAATGAAATTGAAATATTAAAATTTTTAAAATAATGAACGATTTTAATACCCATGTAATCAAATTTTCAATTTCAGATGAACGCGATTCTTGGATTCAAAAATTTAGAAGAAGAAGAAAGAGAAAATTGCCCTGCTGGAGAAGATTTGAGAGAAGTTCTAACAACCTTCCACAATGAACTCATGGGTATAATTTCCCTTGAGTCCTTAGCAGACGGACCCAGTGAAGAAGTAAGTTATTTTTACATTTGGATAAAAGACAAACTCGTTTGGATTTGGTAGTTTTTAGTAATTATCATAAAAAGTCACAACTTTAATTAAATTTAATTTCACAATTTCATTTATTTTTTGTGATTTAGGAGGGAGTTGGCGAAGAGGCAAAAGCCGGTCTTGTCACAAAAGTTGTTAACATGCTGAACATTGTTAAAAAATTAGAACCTCCTGAACCCCCAGTTGAAGAAGAACCCATAAAAGAAAAGCTACCTGAAGGTAAAAACATTAACATTTAAAACTATTTGAATAAAGTTCAACTTTATTTGTTTCAGAAAACTTTAGAAAAGTTCTTACTAAAACGATTGTTCGTTGGGCAGAAGAGAAGCAATTTGAATCGACAGTTCTTGTCAAAGAAATGTTTGGGTATGAATTCTCTTCAAAATTATTTTATGTAAAACGATAAACCTCAATAAGTTTTCATCAAATTAATATCAAATATACAGGCTTTTACTGAGACAATATGATACTGTTGGTGAATTGATTCGTGCCCTAGAAAAGACGTACATTTTCAACAGCATTACCACAAGGCATATTGGTAAGATTTTGAAGCAAATCCAATATAAAATAAAGTTTATTTATCATTGAAAAATTGAAATTAACTTACAATAATTTTAATTTCAACAATAATTTTGACAATTTTAAGAATCAATGTGGGTTGGTCTTGGTCGTATTAGAGCTTTATTACCAGTTCAAATGTCACAAGAAGAAGAAGGATTGATGAGAACACTTCTTTGGTAAAGCTATTGTAGAGAATTAATTATACCTACAATTTATCATTGTTTTTTAAATGTCGTATTTTTTATATAGGGAGCTTGTGAATAATCATGTATTTTTCCAACATCCCGATTTAATAAGAATTTTACGTGTTCACGAAAACGTAATGGACTTAATGATTAATACTCTTGGAAGAGCTCAAGCTCAATCAGAAGCTCAAGGCCAAGGTGGTCAAGGACAAGGGCCACAAGTGACTTCGCCCGGACAAGATGGAGAACAAGCTCCCAAAGAAAAGGTAAGATAAAGTGGATCTCTCTCCTTTCATTGTTTCATTATCCCCTTTAACCTTTTGAATAATTTTAGCGCCTCAACATAATTTTTAAATGAATATTATCTTTTCTTTGTTTAAGGACACTTCACATGAAATGGTCGTTGGATGCTGTCGTTTTTTGTGCTACTTTTGTCGAACATCTCGTCAAAACCAAAAGGCCATGTTTGAGCATCTAGGATTTTTATTAGAAAACAGTAACATTTTACTTGCAAGACCTTCACTGAGGGGAAGCACTCCATTGGATGTTGCTTATTCATCACTCATGGACAACACCGAATTAGCATTAGCCTTGAGGTAATTATTAGTGTTAATAATTCAGTTTTAACTTTACACGTTTTTTAATATATAAGCACTTTTAATAATATGTTGAAATTTTGATCAGGGAGCATTTATTGGAGAAAATCGCTGTTTACTTAGCAAGATGCGGTCTTCAATCAAATACTGAACTCGTTGAAAAGGGATACCCTGATTTGGGATGGGATCCAGTTGAGGGTGAACGCTATTTAGATTTCCTCAGATTCTGTGTTTGGGTTGGTGGTGAAAGCGTGGAAGAAAACGCCAATCTGGTAATTCGCCTTTTAATTCGTCGACCTGAATGTCTTGGGCCGGCGTTAAGAGGAGAAGGCGAAGGACTTTTAAAGGCCATTGTGGATTCAAATAAGGTTTTCATTCATTTCATTCTATTCATTTTATTAGGTATTGATGAATTTCTTAACAGAATCTTACAATAAATTTTGTATTTACAGATGTCAGATCGCATTTCGGCTCTTGCTTCATGTGGGGATCGACAAGGGAATTCCGAACATCCTTTACCCCAAGGAGAAGAAGATGAAGATTACATTGATACCGGAGCTGCCATTCTTGCCTTTTATTGCACTCTCGTTGATTTGCTTGGTAGATGCGCTCCTGATTCATCAGTCATTGCACAAGTAAATGTTGACTTTAAAAAAGGAATATTCAATATTCATAATTGATAAAAAAAACTGTCAAGTTGCATTTTTAAATAATTTCATTTAATAGTATATTTTTATATTTATCTCAGGGGAAAAATGAATCACTCAGAGCACGTGCAATTTTAAGATCACTTGTTCCACTTGAAGATTTACGTGGAGCCTTGAGCTTGAAATTCAGCTTACAATCTCTCTCGAATCCTGAAGATGGTCCAAAGAGTGACATGCCTCCAGGTTTGACTACAAAATATTTATAGTCAATGTATTCATTTAAAACAAAACAAGAGTAATTTACATTGTTTGTTTATTAAGGATTGGTGCCAAATCACAAGCAGAGCATTGTATTATTCTTGGAAAGGGTATATGGAATTGAAGAAAAGGAATTGTTCTTCAAGATTTTGGAAGAAGGTTTCCTACCTGATTTAAGAGCCGCTACAATGCTCGACCGAGTAATTATATTTTACAGATCATAAAGATTTGAAATCAAAGTATATTGGTATCTCATAATCTTTTAAAATTGTTCTTTTATTTAACAGCATGACGGAGGAGATTCTGACATGGGGCTAGCGTTGAATAGATATATTGGGAATTCTATTCTTCCATTATTAATTTCTCATTCGAGATTTTACGCTGAAGCTGACAATTGCACGAGTCTTCTTGACGCAACTCTCCATACTGTCTACAGGCTTTCGAAAAATAAGATGCTGACGAAAGGACAAAGAGAAGCTGTTTCTGACTTTTTAGTCGCACTCACAAGAGAAATGCAACCCAACATGCTTCTAAAACTTTTGCGAAAATTGACAGTTGATGTATCTAAACTTTCAGAATACACATCTGTTGCACTTAGGGTAAAACTCTATTTGTCAAAATATTTTTTTATTGTCAATGCCTTTTAATAGTCGCTTAATATTACTTATCTTTAAATTAATTGTTTACATAATACAATTTTAGCTGCTGACTCTTCATTACGAGCGTTGTGCCAAATACTATGGATCACAGGGAGGCCAAGGAACGTATGGTGCTGCAAGCGAAGAAGAAAAAAGACTCACAATGATGCTTTTCAGCAACATTTTCGATTCTCTTGCAAAGATGGTATAAAAGATTTCAAGTTTTTCAAACTTGCCATTTTAAGTGGATTTGAGAAATATTGTTTTCTTAATTGTTTTGCAATTTATAGGAATATGATCCTGATTTATTTGGGAAAGCACTTCCATGTCTTAGCGCTATCGGATGTGCTCTTCCTCCGGATTACACATTATCTGTTGGACTTGATGACGAGCTTTTCAAGAGTAATTCAGATGCAGATGGACCTTACAATCCTCAACCAATTGATACCTTCAAGTAATCTACAATTTTATTTTCGAAAATTGACATTTGATAGTTGTATACAGAGATTTTACAATGGATTTTTTAAAAATAGTGTTCAAGTACACAGCCGACTTAAATAACTTGGTGAATAAGTTTTCTGAGCATTATCATGATGCATGGGCAAGTCGGAAGTTTGAAAATTCTTGGCAGTATGGGGAACCATACAACTGGGCAGAAAAAATCCATCCAAGACTCAAACCCTATAGCCGTCTCACTGAATATGTAAGTAACGATTATTCAAAATAATTAATATTGTAATTAATAAATTGTAATTGAGAATTACTTAATATATAATAGGAAAAAGAGAGATATAAGGAACCGATTAGAGATTCTTTGAAAGCTCTACTTGCACTTAATTGGGATATTGAGCAAGGAGACGCAGATGCTGCTCTGTCACGTTCAAATACAAGGCGATCATCTAAAGTCAATATGCCAACTGAACAAGCTTACCACCCACATCCTGTCGATATGTCAAATTTGACTTTGAGTCGAGAAATGCAAAATATGGCTGAACGTTTGGCTGAGAACTCCCATGACATTTGGGCCAAAAAGAAGAAGGAAGAAATTGAGTCTTGTGGTATAAGAAAAAAGATTTAAATAATTTCTTTCATAAGTTTCAATCTCAAAAGACTCAAAACGAATCTTTCAAATACATATCAAAATATGATTTATTCAGGTCTTGCTCCTCATCCTCAACTTGTTCCATATGATCTTCTAACTGACAAGGAGAAAAAGAAGGATCGAGAGAGAAGCCAAGAACTCGTCAAATACATTCAGTTCCAAGGGTATAAATTGAGACGAATGGAAAAGGGATCAGCCAGCGAGCTTGATGCGAAAACGGCAGCAAACTCAGACTTTGAAAGAAGATTTGCCTATAGTCTTCTTGAGAAGCTTCTTCAATATCTCGATATTGCATCTGTCAATATGAAAATGTTCCAACCTTCTTCCAATTTCAGCCGAAGGAGCAGCTTTAAAGACACGTCAAGAGATGTCAAATTCTTTTCCAAAGTAATGTCACGAATTGGATATGAGATGACATTGAATATGAATATAAGTATATTGAATGATCACTATGAAAATTTATAAGTGAAAATCTATTGGGTAATCTGTGATTATTTAGGTGGTGCTTCCGTTGATGGAGAAATATTTCAGCACCAACAAAGGATATTTCATTGCCGTTGCGACCCCAAATACGACAAGTGGTGCAGCCTCATTGAAAGAAAAAGAAATGGTTGCAAGGTAAAAAATATACTATAATATACTTATTTATTTTAGCCTTAACTTTCTGAACTCATAAACATTATTTTTTAGTTTATTTTGTCGTCTAACTTCGCTCTTGCGGACAAAGTTTTCGGCATTTGGAAGTGAAGTTAAAATTACTGTAAGATGCTTGCAAGTATTGGTGAAAGCCTTTGATGCAAGGTAGAAAACTCATTTTTATTTTACATTTTAATACTTCCGCTCACAGTATATTGTTTAATTAATATTAACAATAATGGTAATAAATATGTTTTGCTCTAGATCGATTGTTAAAAGCTGCCCAGAATTCATTAGATCTTCAATGCTTACATTTTTTAATAATGTTGCTGAAGATTTAGGGCATACAATAAGCAATCTTCAAGAAGGAAAATATCCACATTTAAGAGGAACGCATTTAAAAACCTCAACCTCTTTAAATTATATTCATTCAGTTATTCTTCCTGTCTTGACCTCACTCTTTGATCATCTTGCTTCTTATGAATATGGAAGCGATCTTATTTGTAAGTTTTACAAGAAGTCAAATAATTTAAAAGCGCGGAGAATTTTTGGATCTAATATTCTTTGAAAATTTATTATTTTTAAAAATTATTATTAATTGGCTTATAGTGGATGATCTACAAGTGGCGTCTTATAAAATGCTGAATAGCCTTTATGCATTGGGAACTGATAACACACTCTCGAAGAACAGGAAATATGTTAAAATTGAAATTGAACGTTATCGACCAGCCGTTGGAAGTTGCATGGGGGCATTTGCATCAACTTTCCCTATTGCTTTCCTTGAGCCACATTTGAATAAAAACAATCCGCATTCATTGCATCACAAATTGCAGGATCATTCGCTTCAAGCTCAAGGTTTAATATATTTTTATATTTAATTACAAATTATCATGCATACCTAATCATTTGGATAACTTTAATAATAGATGTGATGGCCCGACTCGGTTCAAATATGCCAACGTTAGATCAAATTCTTGTCCAAGTTGAACAGTTTGTTGAATCTGGGAAAACGTACAATGAAGTTCCTCATGTTATTGACATCATTCTTCCAATGCTCTGCTCTTATCTTCCATTTTGGTGGAACCAAGGACCAGACAATGTTACTGGAACTTCTCTTGAGTAATTTGGAACACGATATGGAACACATATGCCTACAATAAATTGTTTTTGCTATTACATATTTACATACTCTAATGATAATTATTTATGATAATTTTAATTTTAGAAATAGCGTAACAAACGTTCAAAGCGACCATATGAACAGACTTCTTAAGAATGTGCTCAATTTGATCAAGAATAATATTGGGAATGAGAATGCCCCTTGGATGACCAGGATTGCTGCCTACACACAACAAATCATTATCAATTCTTCCGAAGATTTGCTTAAAGATCCCTTCCTACCTCTTGCCGAGAAAGTGAGGAAACGCACTGAAGTCATGTATCATAAGGAAGATTCTCTTCGTGGTTTTCTTAAATCCAATACGGAAGACACGTCGCAAGTGGAGAGTCAAGTGCAAGAAGAGTGGCAACTCCTTGTTCGGGACATCTATGCATTTTATCCTCTTTTGATCAAATATGTTGATCTGCAGAGGAATCATTGGTTAAAAAACAATACCGTGGACGCCGAACATTTGTACAATCATGTAGCTGAAATATTTAATCTCTGGTCCAAATCTCAGTTTTTCAAAAAAGAAGAAACGAACTTTATTTCTGCAAATGAGATTGATAATATGGCTTTGATTATGCCAACTTCTTCACGAAGAACTGTTATTTCGGACGCAGCAAATCAATCATCTGGTGGTGGCAAAGTATGAAATTAATATAACGAACCGAAACCAATTTAATTAAATATTTTAATTTTCTCTCTTAAAATATACTTTATTAGAATTTTTAAGAAGAATTAACCAATTTCTTTTATTTAGATCAAAAAGAAGAAGAATCGTGATAAAAAACGGGATAAAAACAAAGAATTAGCATCAAGCTTAATGGTTGCATGTTTGAAGCGGCTACTTCCTGTTGGACTCAATCTGTTTGCAGGACGAGAGCAAGAATTGGTTCAGCATTGCAAAGACAGATTTTTGAAGGTTTTTACAAAAATAATAAATGCCTATTTAAACAAGCTTTTATATTTTTAAATAGAAAATAAAATAAATGGGATCGAAAATTGGAATTACATTAAAATGAATCTTTGTAGAAATTTCAAGATTACGATATTGCAGAATTTGCCAAAACCCAATTAACCCTTCCAGATAAATTTAATCCATCCGACTCAATGTCCTGGCAGCATCATTTATACTCAAAGCTTGGTTCCAAAAAGCAAGAGGTTGACGATGATCTCAATAATAAAACGACAGTTGTTAGCAAACAACAACTCCTCGATGAACTAGTAGAACGAATTGTGGCAATGGCTAAAGTACTCTATGGACTTCACATGGTAAACTTTTTAAAAACAATTTCCATTTTATATTATTTTTTTGAAATGTAGCACTTTATTATATTTTTGTAATTTAATTATTTTAAAAGATCAAAAGCACATTTTCTTTTTAGCACTGTTGACAATTTTTTTCAATGCAATAGCACAATCTACCTTTTTTGTTATTTTTTATATCCATTTTGCATTTAATGTATGTATAAACTATCGCAATAGATTGACCACCCACAACAGCAAGCTAAGGGTGCGTATCGTTCTGTGGTTACTTCTGGGAGGAAAAAGGCTGTAATTGCCTGTTTCCGACAAATTTCGTTAAATGCTATGCCAAGGTATTTTTTTGATTTCATTTAAACCATCTTACTTACTTTGTTTGAACTATTGGTTTATTATTTCTAACTCATTAACTAATCATTTGCATCTTTATGCATGGAGTTTTCATAAATGTTGCACTATTATAGCACTATGCACATGCATGGAAATGAATAATACTCAGACCTTTTGGAACGAAAGTATATTTAATTGGAATGATTATCGAAATAACTTGATTTTGAGAATGCTTTTGCAAGATTGTCTTGAATGGAACTTTTCGCCTTCTGTTAAGGATTAAACAAACCATTTCAACTATTCACAACAAATCTAAAATATATAAAAATATTAAATTAGTCAAGCAAAGTAAATAGAACTAAAAAGGTAGAATCTGCATGAACTACAAATATTAATCGGGTTGTTTTGACTGACCCCAATAGACTAGGATTCCTCCTAAAGTGAGTAGCTGGAGAAAAGTTCTTTCGGCTGCTCGAAAACGAGCTGCTCTTAATTGCTTGGTTGGTGTGAAGTTCTACCAATTATCAAGGTATATTAATTGTCTATTGTCAAATAAACATCTAACATGGCATCGTTAATTTCTTTAATCATTTTTCAAATGTCGTAAATCCGAATAATTGTAAATGTGGTAAAAGGCACCGGGCTATAAATCTCTTTTTGAGAACATATCGAGAACTTTGGTTGGCGGATGAAAACTCAGGGCAAGAAGTTATGATAGAAGATCTCACTGTAAGTTTTGTTTAACTATAATAAGTCTTTAATCATCAAATTATCATTTTTGACTTTTTAATATGTTATAGCAAACGTTTGAAGACGCCGAGTTGAAGAAAAACGAAGAAGAAGGAGAAAAGGCGCCGGATCAATTATCTCAGCTTGTTACAACGTTCTGTCGAGAGGCAATCGCAGAGAGGAGTGGAGCCTTGCAAGATGATCCACTCTACATGTCGTATGCGGAGATTATGGCTAAATCTTGTGGAGAAGAAGAGGAAGAAGGAGGGGATGAAGGAGAAGAAGGCGAAGAAGGAGGAGCTTCAATCCATGTAATTAATATTTAATGATTTTTTACTACTTTTAATACTAATACTTTTTTGACACTTAATCTTATGATACTTTGCTATTTCTTATTAAATCTGATTCATAATTACCTAATATCAATACTTTGCAAGCTGCGAACAATGGATCACCTTATGGTAGTTTAAATTGTTAAACACAATTGTCAGTCATTATTACTATTTACTTTAAAAATGATGAAGGGTCATAGCATTTACTTTTGAAATATTTTAAATTAATGTTTTCTGCTGCTATATTTAGGAACAAGAAATAGAGAAGCAAAAATTGTTATTCCACCAAGCAAGACTTTCCACTCGTGGAGTTTCTGAAATGGTTCTTCTTCAGATATCTGCTTGCAAAGGCATTCATTCAGAAATGGTCATGAAGACACTTGAGCTTGGAATTGCTATCTTAAGAGGAGGAAACGTTGATGTCCAAAAGGTGATCTCAATGGATTTTTATATTAATCATATGTTTTAATCAAAATTAAGCAGTTTTAAGTGTTTTACATAAAAGTTCAACAATACATTTATAATACCAAATATCAACTTTCAAATGGTAATTTTAAGGGAATGCTGAACCATCTAAAAGAGAAAAAAGAAGTTGGATTCTTCACTTCAATTTCTGGATTAATGAGTTCTTGCAGTGTACTTGACCTTGATGCATTTGAGAGGAATACGAAGGCTGAAGGATTGGGCGTTGGATCTGAAGGAGCCGCTGGAGAAAAGAACATGCATGACGCCGAATTCACATGTGCCCTCTTTAGATTCATTCAACTCACTTGTGAAGGGCACAATTTAGGTTAGTACTCATGATAAATCTTTATTGGAAAATGTTTGGAATTGTAGTTTTACGACCTTTCATGTTGATGATTTTGTTATTTAATAAATTGCTTTCTCTGACAGATTGGCAAAATTATTTAAGAACCCAGGCCGGAAATACAACAACGGTCAATGTTGTTATTTGCACTGTCGATTATTTGCTCCGACTTCAGGAATCCATAATGGACTTCTATTGGCACTATTCAAGTAAGGAATTAATTGACCCAGCTGGAAAAGTCAACTTTCTCAAAGCAATTGGAGTTGCTAGCCAAGTGTTCAACACGCTTACTGAAGTTATACAAGGTCCCTGTACTCAAAATCAGCAAGCACTTGCTCATTCTAGGTTTGTTCATTACAAATGATATTTCAATAATTATAACTTATTTTATTTATATATAAAATAAAAGTACTGAATTAAAAAATGGTTTATTGACTGAACGTTTAATTTATTAGGTTGTGGGACGCAGTTGGTGGTTTTCTCTTTTTATTTGCTCATATGCAGGCGAAACTTTCAAAGAATTCCAGTCAACTTGAGCTTCTCCAAGAGCTTCTCAACCTTCAAAAAGACATGGTCATTATGATGCTTTCAATGCTTGAGGGTAAATTCAAAATTATAAAACTTTACCCAAAGCCCATTTTCTAATTTTTAAAATGTAATAGGTAACGTTGTTAATGGTACAATTGGTAAGCAAATGGTGGACACTTTGGTGGAATCTGCTTCAAATGTCGAGGTTCGTTTTTTAGTTTTCTTTTAAACTGAACACACATTTATTAATCAACAATATATAAATAATTATTTCATCTCGAGTCACAAATTAATATATTTAAAATAAATAATTAAACTCGATTTTCTTGGGCATTCGTAATGGATTAGAAAATTCTTCGATATTTCAACATTTTCTTAAAGCTAAGGGCTTTAACATCATCTTCTTTATTACGGGTATAAACGATTCTCTTGAAAAGGCCTATTTTTATTCTAAATTGTAGAAAAAACATTTATTTCACATTTATTTTTCTATGAACTTTATATGAACCATAATTTGCTTAAGATCATTTCACGCAATCACCTGATGTTTTACTTTGTAAAGCATCAATGCAGTACAAGCGTAATGTCGCACTAGAATATCCTGTCACTTTAAAAGGCCATTCAATCTGGTGTCGTATAACCCTCCTTATTTGTATTTATGGTTATTTATTCATTTTATTCCTTGCTTTATAGTATTTTTACCTAATTTCAGATCATTCTACGATATTTCGATATGTTTTTGAAACTCGCTGTTCTCACTGCTTCACCAGCCTTTCAGGTTTTATTTTATTTTATCTGCTAAGTTTGAATTTTTGGTTGGTTTGTGCAATTTTACAATATATTGAATAAAATATTTAGAATTACTAAGCAAACACTTAAGTTTATTATTAAAATATTAGGAATCTGAAACTAGCAAAGATGGCTGGATCACTCCAAAAGAATTCAAAGAAAAAATGGAGCAGTCTAAAAACTATTCCACGTAAAGAACCTGCTTTTTATTTTTTCGATTATTTTATTATTATTTAAAATTATTTAGCAATATTTATTTTATTCATTTCGTTTCAGAGAGGAAATTACCTTTTTACTTCAATGCTGCGATACAAACCATGATGGAAAAATTGATTACATTGAATTTACTGAAAGATTCCATGAGCCAGCCAAAGAAATCGGTTTTAATCTGGCTGTTTTACTTACTAACCTCTCCGAGCACATGCCAAACGAGCCGAGGTATTCTTACATAAAATATTTCTCTTTTTGTATAAAGGTCTTAAATAGTTAAATTAAATAAAAATTATACTATAATTCCAATTTAATAATTTGATAACTATTTTTTAGACTTCAACGGTTCCTTGAAACTGCTGGAAGCGTGTTAGTATATTTTGAGAACTTCCTTGGAAGAATCGAAATTATGGGTGGAAGTCACAAGATCGAGAGAGTCTATTTTGAAATCAAAGAATCTAACATTGAACAGTGGGAGAAGCCTCAAATTCGCGATTCCAAAAAAGCATTTTTCTACTCAATTGTCACGGAAGGAGGAGACAAAGAAAAGCTTGAAGCATTTGTCAATTTCTGCGAGGATGCTATTTTTGAAATGCAACATGCCAGTGCACTAGTGGAAACTGATGACAGTGGAGGAGGAGGAAAAGCCCAAGCTGTTGCCTACAGACTTCCAACTGATGAAGAAGAAGAGTAAGTTTGACAATTAAATCAATGGCTATATATTGATATAATTATTATTTTACTATTATCAACAGACCAGCTCATTTATTTTCAATTTTTTTTTAGATTAAACTTGAATTTATTTTGTAATCTTCATAATATAACACATGTTGGTCCTACATTTTTCTTTTTTGTTTCGTTATGTGGTGTCCTTTTTGTTGATATAATTTGTTATTAGAGCTTAAGCCACTCGAAGTGAAACTTTTTTTTTACTAAAATGGGAAGAAAGTGAAGTGCTAAAACGAAAATTGAGGTTTATCTTTAATGCCCTTATTTAGTTTAGATTTGAAAATATAAAAAAGTTAGGAATTATTTAGTAGTAATTAGTTTATTAGAAATAATGATCAAAGAGTGAAAATAATTTCGTTTGTTTTGGGGAATTAGAACTAGCTTGTCTTGGTCTGAGAGGTAAGTCTTTGGACAAGAGTTTTATTTGGTTTATCTTTATTGTGCTTTACGTGTTCTTATTATTTATTTTCTCTTTCCATATAAATTAAACATTTCAATATTCATGTACATTTAATAACATTTAAATTAGTTTACTAATACAAACTTATCTGTTAAATTCAAATTAAACAAGCTATATTAATAGAATATACTCAACTCTATGAGACTTACTATGACCACTGATTTTACACAATAATTAAAGCTAAATATTCATCTATAATGCATTTCTATAATTTAACCATATTACCACAAAGCTCTGTTTTTAAAATGGAGCATTCCGAATCAAAATGCAATATTTAATATTTAACCAACGTTGCATTATCTTTAAAAAATGTCAATAAAAAATTAAAATGGCAGAATAATATAATAATTAGTTTAGGTTAATAAGCATTATAAAACAAATAATAACATTTTAATAAATATATTAGGGGGACTCTCGCAAAGCAGACGTTTAATTCATTCAAAGACGCCATTTTCTTCTTTTTCTCAATCATCTCGCCATCCAACATTAAAAGAAGAATGAGAGAAATTCAGAATATGAGTGCTCCTGAAATTTTAATTGGATTTTTCAAGATTTTCTTTTATTCGTTCATGTTTTTCTTTTCGAGTGGATGGAGAGTGTTCAGGTGAGTTATTATTAATTAAATTTTTAAATTAATTTAATTTGCTAGCATTTTTTAACAAAAACTCATTCATTAAATATTTAACATTCATAATGGATATTTTCCTTATTAGATATTGTGGATCATTTTTGTTAAATCTAATGCGTGGACCAAAGCCAGAAAAGGTTGAAGAAGTTGTAGAGGATATGACGTTAATGCCGCTAAAGGTATTTGTTAATTCCATTTTATTTATCTATAAAGTATATTAAAATATATCCCATGTATGAATATTCCATAAACTCCTCATTTTGTTTAAGGTTCCTGTTCCCTCAATACCAACAGCGAAAAGCAAAGAAGATTCAGTTGATCCTGGAAATCAGCTGCAAATAATTGGATTGGAAGCAGCTAAAGAAGATGAAGCCCAGTAATTATAAATCATTTAATAATTATGACTTATGAGAATAGGTAATAATGAAATTTTATTACATTTAATTATTTTTCATTTAGGCCGGTAGCAGAAGGAGGCCAATCTTCTCCTCAATCAAGCGGGCATGAGGTGTCCGGTGGCGAGACAACACCCGAAGAATCCAAAGAAGGAATGCAATTGGTCAAGAGATTAGAACCCACTGAAAGCACTGAATTGAAGTTGATCGAAAATACGCCTCAAACCGTTGCATTGCATTCTGATGTTGCTGCTCAACAACAAGCTGTCATGGCTGCTTTGGAACAAGCCAAAGGCGCTCAAAAAACCGATGATGTCCCTGCTGTGTATCAAGTAATATTATTTAATTAAAATTACTAATTATAATGATGTCTAATATTATTTACCTTTTATTATCAATTTCTAGATCAATTTTGGAGCTTATTTGAGCAAAATAGTTGGTATTTTGGCCAGGAATTATTACAAGCTCAAAATTACAGCGCTCATTTTGGCCTTTATCATCAACGTCTGTCTTCTTTTATTCAAAGTAATGTGCAACATTATTTACATAAATAATTTATGGTTATTTAATAACTATACTATTATCTAGGCAAAAGCAATTGAAGGTTTGGATGATGGAGACGAATTTGGTGGTTCTGGGTCTGGAAGTGGAGATGATCTTGATGATGGTGGATCTGGCAGTGGAAATGGAACTATAATAGAAGATGATGAAGATGATGATGATCCTTTAGAAATTGTTTACATGAATGATGAATGGCATTATTCTAAGATTGGAATTCGATTCATGGCCATTTTCCATGCAATTTTGTCACTTGCTCTTCTCATTGCTTATTATCATCTTAAGGTTATTTTTCATTATTTTAACCATTTTACATCTCATTAGTTTAGGTAGGTATACACTACACTATACAGATTAGCATTTTTTTAAATCTTTTTTTCACTATCAGGTACCATTGGTCATTTTCAAGCGAGAAAAGGAAGTTGCTCGTTCTCTCGAATTTGAAGGAGCTTATATTGCTGTTCAATCCCCTGAAGAATTCAATTCAAAATTCTATTGGGACAAATTGGTTATTTCGGCAAAGTAATTTACACAATAACCTTTTATATTATTACAGTTTATTACTTTTATAACAGAATTTTTTTATATTCAAGTCTATGAGATTGAATATTAGGCATTTAAGCGTTAAATTCTTTTTTACAGATGCTTCCCTGTTAATTACTGGGATAAATTTGTGAAGAAAAAGGTAAGGCAGAAGTATAGTGAAACATACGATTTTGACGCTATCAGCAATCTACTTGGCATGGAAAAGACTTCTTTCACTGTTCAGAAGGATGATGAAGGCGGGATTTACAACTTGTAAGTTTATATTATTTTAATTGTATAAAATAACTACAAAAGTATAAATTATATTAGAATAAGATTTTGATTACATACTTTTATTTTACGTTATTTGGCCCAATTTATTTACTTTTAATAGCATTACTGGCATTGATTGGAGATATCAATTGTGGAAAGCTGGAGTAACTTTCACTGACAACGTATGAATATTTATTAAACTTATTATTAAAAAATAAATAAGAAAATATTTTATCAAAGTATTGAGGAATAAATATTAAGATATTTTATCAATATTTTTAATAAAGTTTTTGGTTTTATCTAATTCTTGACATATTTCAGGCATTTCTTTATAGTTTGTTCTATTTCATTTTCTCACTTCTTGGAAATTACAACTATTTCTTCTATGCTGCTCATCTTCTTGATATCGCTGTTGCTGTTCCAGCCTTAAAAACCATTTTGCAATCTGTTACCCATAATGGAAAACAGGTATTTACTTAAAAAACTTTTTGATTAAAGATTAAGAATTTGATAAAAGAATTATTTAAATAAATATAAAAATATTATTTGTAGTTGATGTTAACTGTTATGCTATTGTCAATTGTCGTATATATTTATACCGTCGTCGCTTTCAACTTCTTCCGAAAGTTTTATGTGTCTGACGATGATGATGAAATTGACCAGAAATGCCACGATATGGGCACAGTAAAGAAAAATTATTTTTTTTATAAATTTCATTTTATTGTTAAATTTACTCGTGATTTCTGATTTCATTAATGATTTAATGAAATCTTTAATTTTCAGTGCTTCGTTTTCCACCTTTACAAAGGAGTAAGAGCTGGTGGTGGAATTGGTGATGAAATTGGTGAACCAGAAGGAGGAGGTTGGATCGAATTCTCCCGAATTCTCTTTGACATTACGTTCTTCTTCTTCGTCATTGTCATTTTGCTTGCCATAATTCAGGGTAAGTTTTAAAACTCTTAGAATCTCGATGAGATTTCAATTTTCATAAATCAAGCGATCTTCATCGAAATACTATTGTGCGTATTACAGGTTTGATCATTGATGCATTTGGTGAGTTGAGAGATCAATTGAACAGCGTGAGCGAAAACATGGAATCTTATTGCTTCATATGTGGAATGGGAAAAGATTACTTTGATATCGTTCCTCATGGATTTGAAACTCATGTCATGAAAGAACATAATTTAGCCAATTACATGTAAATTCTTATCTATTGCGTTAAGAGTAATTCATTGACACTTAATAATTTTAATGGATTTTAATTGTAACTTGTAACAAAATTATTTTTTGTTGACGTTAGGTTTTTTTTGATGCATTTAATCAATAAACCGGACACGGAATATACCGGCCAAGAAACATATGTATGGGAGATGTACCAGCAACGAAGTTGGGATTTCTTCCCCGTGGGAGATTGCTTCAGGAAGCAATACGAAGAGGAATTGAGTGGTGGAGGAAGCTAAAAGACCAAAAACAAACTGGCTGATGTTCTAATTCTAGAGCAATAAAAACATACACCGTGGTGCATATCTAAAGTCACACTTAACATGAAGATTCCTATCTAAAATGTCACTTTAGATTTGCACCACCCTGTATTCAATCTTGTGCCTTATAATAAGTAATCATAAGAAAAGCCTTGAGAATACATAAATACTTCAATTATGTAAGTACTTACTTACTCTTGTTTATGTTTATTTAGTTGCATTAATTTTTACCTTATCTCGAAAGAATAAATTAAAATAAGAAGCGAGCTAACGCACTTTTCGAATTATCGTAAAGAATAATTAAAACGATATAAAATGTGTACCTACTTAAATTATAAAAAATTTAACTGAATATGGTACCAAAATATTCAATGTACCTATCTTATACCCTTAAAAATTTATATATTAAACATAAGTAGTAAATAATTTATAAATATTTAGTGTTTAAGTAAATTATGTAGTAGATACCTTCAAGAAAATGCTACATTAAAATAATATTCAATAAACGTGTCTCTGATCTTAAATTAGGAATGTTGAAAGTCAATAAATTCAACAACTGTTACTCAATAGATTAATTATTGACATTTGTATGGCTTCATGGTATAAGACTTTTCCTCAGATAATCATGAGCTTCAATTTTCATTAATTCATGAACGAGAGTGAATAAAATGGAAAATTATTGTCACGAAATTATAGATTAGAAAAAAAATCATACAAAAACGTGAATTTGTCAAAAAATCTCTTATCTCATGAAACATTGAATATCTTATTTATCAAACTTTAGTTAATGTTAATATTTTTATGCTAAATTCCCACATGAAAATTAATCAGAATTAATTAATTAAATTGATAAACAGACAGAGCTAGCCGCTCACACAAAAACTTGTAAGATATCAAATGTTGTTTTAGGCGATACATGAATATTATAATTTTGTGATAAGCGTTGATTTTCATTGGGCTCTGAATATACAATTGATATCATGTGAGTTTTTATGTGAGCTTGAACTTGGAAAGAGGCTTAAGGCCTCTGTTCTTTCATTTTTAAACAAAACAGTATATATTAAAAACAATGAAATTTTTTGATATCTTCGCAATTCTTTTCATCGTTTGTGTGGCAGCTTCACATTCACAAGTGATGGGCATTCAAGACGGAGATCAAATCTTTACGAACAAAGAGTATGACAGAAATTTATGGTGGACGGACTGTGAATGTGAGGATCGTCCCTTCAATTTCACTCAATGCAAAATGCCGGAGTCAGCCGACAAGGGTCTTGGGGATGATAATTCAGGGGTTTTCACTCCTTGTCAAAATAAACGTTGTTCAATTGATTTCGGAGTGAAATCCGAACCAGTGCCTTTCACAATGACTCAATTTCATTTGTTAAAATATTGTGATTATCCTGATATAGGGAATAAAAATGACAAGTTTACCGCAACTTATACTTATGCTGATCAAAATCAATCGTCTTTTAATATATCTTGTACAAATCATTATTACGACAGATTTCCTGAAGATTCAAAGGATTATAAAATGCAAATAGAGAATTTAATTCAGGTAAATACGTTTTTTTTATTATTTCCAATTAAAATTTATTACTCGAAAGCTCAAGATAATTACCAAAAATACAATTTAGTTATAGTTAACAGTAGGTGTAGGAACTATTTTCCTATCTATACAGGGCGTTAATTACGTTAATAATAATTAATAATTATTAATTTCATAAAATATATAAAACTTGAAAAGTTGGTGCTTTTATTGTAATAAATCAATCATTGTGAATAGGTAAAAGTGGAACTTCATCATGATATTCATAATAGTATTTTTGCTCTAATTGATCTCTTTAAATTAAACGCGAAATTCAACTATATTCCAACAAATCCAACTACTCAACATCCTCCTACAACTACTGAACGAGAAGGAACCAGTAGCCAGGATCCAATAACATCAACTGTAGATTCAACAGAATTCTCAACTGAAGCTACAACAGAATTCTCAACTGAAGCTACAACAGAATTCTCAACTGAAGCTACAACAGAATT